>PVHX01003696.1:0-139562 GCA_004024805.1 Geosciurus inauris | reverse complement strand
TCCAAGAAATTCTATTCCACTGATGTGTTTGGAAGATTGTCTTCAACCTATTTGGCTTTAGCCCATCAGTTGTAACTGATTCAGTCATGCGAAGAACCACTTTTATCTTAAGCTTAGAATGTATAACAATGGATGGCAGAAAAGTGGTTTCTTATTTACTCTAATAATTCTGCAGAGATGAGCTGAGGGGAAAAAAAAAGTACCAGCCTTCAGTCCTCTTAAATTATTTTGCATTCTGATTATATTGCAAAGAAATCAACAGTGGGGGCTTGGCACTGTTTTTCATCTTAACAGTTGTTCTGTATTCTAAGATGCTCTATGTGATTCGCAATGTCCTACTGTAACAAGACACAGCTTTTATATATTACTGGAGTAATGCAAAGAAAATGAATTTTCCTTTAGGTACCAGTAATTGTCAAAGGAATGATTGCAGATTCAGAAAATGTGCTTTATAATAACCCTGTTAACATAAAGTATACACCGGGGCGGGGGGGAAGCATGGAAAGAAAAGAGCTGCATTAGCAGAGCATCTTGGGGATGGTTTGGGCTTTTTTGACTAAGATATATCAAATTTCGACCTGGACAAATAGGAAACAGTTACACAGGAGCATCTGGTGAGTGTGAGCTGATTTTGCCATGTGCTTAGAAATGCTCCAACTAGTTAATAAATTCTCTCTCTTTGTCCTGATACTAAGGCTAATGTGCTCAAGCTGTTAGAATTAATTTGAATATCCAAAATGAAATTGAGATTACCAACCATGTCCTGATAGTTACAGCATGTAGAATGTCAAACGTCCTCTTTTTAAACTAAAGTAAAAAATGAAAAAGCATGGTTAATTTGTTTGTGCTGATTAAAACACATGTCCAAGTGCAACTTGTGTTTGCAGCCTCCCCGGGAGGCTGTGTAACCAGACACTCTCCCCAGGGGACAGGTGTATCTGCCTTGTTAATCCCCCCAGGTGTCTTCCTAGCTCATGGGTTTCCATGCGCACGCTCCCACTGTGGAGGAAAGCTAACTACCAACTCTAGAAGTTTTCTGCTTTCAGAAAACTCTAGTGTATCATGTACACCTTAGGTATTTCTCTTTCTGTTTAAAAAAATAGTGCAAAAACATCTGATAGTCAAAGTGATAGTTCAAGTGAGTTCTCCTGCCAGGGAACAGTGGAGCTTCACCTTTAGCTGACTTGGAGAAACTGAACGTAGTTTTTGGGAAATATTCCAGATTTTCCCATTAGTTCTCCATTCATCCAGTCGTCATCTACAGATTCCAGCTCTGTTATTATATCTCCAGCCTGTAGCAAGACAGGAATTGGAAATGAGTATTGGTTTCTACTAGATCTAAGCATGGTAAGTAGCCTACCTGGAATGGCATGGATAATCTTCTCTTTATCTAACTCAAATATCTTGATTTGCAGGGAGAATTCAATGATATGCCACAGAGATGATCTGCACCCAATGATGCCATTTGCTTCCATATTTGTCCTCCTCAAACCCTGCTCCCTCGCCATTATCAATTTTGCTGCACTCTGACATTCCTGCTTATAATTTTTTTTCCAGTTCCGGGGATTAAACTCAGGGATACTTGACCAAAATAAAGGATCCTTGTTTTGTATTTTATTTAGAGACAGCATCTCACTGAGTTGCTTAGTACCTACCTCACTTTTGCTGAGGCTGGCTTTGTTTTGTTTTTTTTTTAATTTTTTTAGTTGTTGGTTGACCTTTATTCATTTATTTATATGCGGTGCTGAGGCTCGAACCCAGTGCCGCCCACATGGGAGGCATGTGTTCTACCACTGAGCCACAACCCCAGCCCTGAGGCTGGCTTTGAATTGTGATCCTCCTGCCTCAGCCTCCCCAGCCGCTGGGATTACAGGCGTGTACCACCGTGTCCGGCCCTGCTTATAATTTTATGACTCCTAAAGTTACCACTATTCATTGACAATCCTTCTTGAATAAATAAGAGTATCAGACATATACACATTCACATATATTTTCATCTAACATTATTTACTAAGTACCTACTATGTGCCACTCATTGTTCTGAGCACTATGGAAATAGTAGATATAGACTTCATTCTTGAGTGGTAAGACATAAGCAGAGCAGGGCAGACAACATGGAGTTGCTGCCTCATTAGGGTAATCAGAGAGGGCCCCATGAAAGATGACACTATGCAAAGCCTTGGACATGAGAGTAAGCCAGGTGCTTACTGGCTGTCTGGTCCTATTGTATGCACTTCATAGGAACTAACTCATTTAAACAATACCATAGTCCCAGAGATGGTCACTATTATTATTATCCTCATTTTAGAGCTGTATTTTTATACACTTCTTTATTTTAAAGAAAAGGAGGCCGGGCGCGGTGGCTCAAGCCTGTAATCCCAGCACTTAGGGAGGCTGAGACAGGAGAATCGCGAGTTCAAAGTCAGCCTCAGCAATGGCGAGGTGCTAAGCAACTCAGTGAGACCCTGTCTCTACATAAAACACAAAATAGGGCTGGGGATGTGGCTCAGTGGTCGAGTACCCCTGAGTTCAATCCCCAGTACCAAAAAATAAAAAAAATAAAAAAAATAAAAAATAAAGAAAAGGAAACTAGTCACCAGGTGTGGTGGCGCACACCTGAAATCCCAGCAACTCAGGAGGCTAAGGCAAGAGGATGGCGAGTTCAAAGCCAGCCTCAGCAACTTAGCAAGGTCCTAAAGCAACTCAGCAAGACCCTGTCTCTAAATAAAATATAAAAAAGGGCTGAGGATGTGGCCCAGTAGTTAAGTACCCCTGGGTTCAATTCCTGGTACAAAAAAACAAAAACAAAAACAAACCACTAGTGCTCGGATAGATCACTTAACTTGCTAGTATCGCATGTGTAAGTGATGGCAGAACCAGGATTCAATTCGAGTGTGACTCTAGGGCTGGGATTCTATGTGGTGACTGCATTTTCCACTGGATCTTTTCGCTTAGGCTCTTACTGTAATTGCTTTTTATCAACATCCTCAGCATTTACTCTTGTACATAATGGTATTTGCTCGCCACCATTTGGCTTATTCCATTCCTCCGTGGCCTCAACATCAAATTTACATTTTTTCCCTTATCTTAAGAGCTTTACCCTGATTCAGAACACTGATTGATCTTCATCAGGTTAGTCAAAGGGGCAGAGTCTTATTCGTGTGCAAAGCAGAATTCTTCTAGTAGATGAAAACATTATTTTGTTCTTTATGGTTACTAATCATTCGGGGAGAATCTGGGTTTAAGATTCTATAATGTTCCAAGGTGACCCTGGCTACTCTTTAAAATAACTTTATCAGGTTACATGGATTTATTTGTAGCCCTAGTTCATTGCCTTCTGGGGAAAAAAAATGGTTTGATTTAAAGCCCACCCCCTGTCCCCCAGTACTGGGGATTTAACCCAGGGGCCTTTACCACTGAGCTAAGTTCCCAGTCCTTTTTATTTTGTATTTTAAGACAGGATCTCATTAAGTTGCTGAGGGCCTCACTAAGTTGCTGAGGCTGGCCTTGAACTTAAGATCCTCCTCTCAGCCGGGCACGGTGGCGCAAGCCTGTAATCCCAGCACTTAGGGAGGCTGAGACAGGAGAATCGCGACTTCAAAGCCAGCCTCAGCAATGGTGAGGCACTAAGCAACTCAGTGAGACCCTGTCTCTACATAAAACACAAAATAGTGTTGAGGATGTGGCTCAGTGGTCGAGTGCCCCTGAGTTCAATCCCTGGTACCAAAAAAAAAAAAAAAAAAAAAGATCCTTCTCTCAGCCTCCTGAGTTCCTATGATTATAGGCATGTGTCACCACATCTAGCCGATTTAAAGCTTTTAATTATGGAAAATGGAAAGGAAACATTTTGATTGTCAGATGTCATTAATCTATCTGCTAAAATCTGTAAAATTTTGGCTATTTGCCAGACGTGGTGGCGCATGCCTGAAATCCCAGCGGCTTAGGAGGCTGAGGCAGGAGGATCATGAGTTCAAGGCCACCTCAGCAACTTAGCAAGACCTTGTCTTTAAGTAAAATACAAAAAGGGCTGGGGATATGGCTCGGTGTTTAAGTCCCCTAGGTTCAATCCCTGGTAACACCCCCTAAAAAAAGTTGCAAAAAAAAAAAAAAAATTCTGGGGCTGGGATTGTAGCTCAGTGGTAGAGCGCTTGCCTCGCATGCGTGAGGCCCTGGGTTCGATCCTCAGCACCACATACAAAGCAATAAAATAAAAAACATTGTGTCCATCTACAACTAAAAAAACAAAATATTAAAAAAAAAAAATTCTGGCTATTCAGTTTCTGTTACAAATAAGTTCCTTCTGGCTCCTAAATTACAATATAATGATTGACTGAAGCTGTTTTTCTTAGCTCTGGTTCATACCTACATAACATGTCAATTTACTGAGGACAGGATTATTTTTTAAAAGAAATTCTATCTACTAACATTCTCTGGATACTTAATAAAATATTAATGACCAACACCACTGAAAGCAGTAAAGAATCTCTTTAAAAAAATCTAGCATTGTCCAAACTTAGAGTCATTCATTTGTGAAATGAAGACAACCCATTCACTGAAGGTACTATAAATTCTGTTATTTCAATCGACATAACTTAAAGGAAGTAATACTCAAAAAGTTTGAATTCAGATTCTTCACTTGTAGCAATATTTTATATAAAAATCAGGAATAAATTCTGAGCCACTGATTCACAAGACTGAAAAGGACTTGAGCAATGTTCCCAAACTTGGATTTTAAGAATCAAGATATTATAAAAAATAAAAAAAATACTGATATAGGGTTACCAACTGAATTTTGCATTGTTAGTATATGGGAAATTATCTATCACTTACTAAAACAGTTTATAATAGAAGTGGCATTTCAATTTGAAAATGGCAGAAGATCATTTTCAAAGGAAAAGGCTATCATGAAGTAGTAAAGGCGGCAACCTTGTCCTGACACATGTCAGCTGCCTCCTTTACTTCCTCAATGTCTGTGCATATCTAGTAGCGCCTAATTTTCCTCATTCTGTTTTAGACAAGTAAAAACCTTACTAGGGTGCCCAAGGTCTCAAGTCTCATCTCATCTAATCAGTCCTTCAGGCTTTAATGCTTCCCTGTGACTGAATACTTTACATGATTGAGACTTTCCCACTGTCTGCCATAGCCTATGCTGACAGCGATGACTACTGAAACCACCCTCCCTCCTCCAGCATAGTCCCCAAGGCACTGTCCTGAGTGCTTTTCTCTGACCATGGCCCAAGGGGAACAGAATGATGGAAATAATCCACTTTTACTTTAAGAAAAAATAAGAGGTACTTCTTTGGTGAAGTAAGATTAGGATTATATTTTAGGCTATTCAAAAAATAACATAACAATGAAAATCCTTTGTAAAATAGGTCAGCATTTTGGAACTAAAACCACAAAGCTCTGGTGAGTGTTTGGACAAGACACAGTGTCTTGTGCGGCTACCGTGCCACAATGGCGACACATAGCAGGTGCCACCTATTTCTCCACTGATTTCAAAGGCATGTTGGAAGCAGGCTGTGAGGGCCATGCACAGGATCATCCTTTATTACAGTCACTAATGGAAACTCCCAGATGACTAAGATATGAGGTTATAAGAACAAGAACAAGGGATTACTCTGAGAGCTGTGAGATTAGTAAGCCAAAGTTTTCTCTAAGAACCCACATGCCTGGTTGATAATGTAAATTATTAGTTGTATTTGCCTAATTCATTTTCTCTACTCTCTTCCCTTAGAATTAGGATCTGAGAGTCCTTCAGTCTTAGGGCACAATTACTATTCCACCCAAATGTTCTACTGTTCAATGGAAGACACTTCAAAGGGTATGTTGCTTACTCCAGGTATACAAAGATACACATTCTGACCTTGAAGGAGAGCTCATCTTCATTCTCCCCCTGGAAATCATACAAGGCTTTGGCCTTTCTCCCCTTCAGTGACATGGCGGACGTACTTTTTGCCTCAGCTGTAAAGACATCAAAAATTCCAGTGTATGGGAGCATAGTGGACTGAAACACTAATCAAGCATTTCAAGAACTCCCCACCCCTGGGGAGTTCAGAATAGAACATCTTCAATTTATTTTGCATTAACTTGCAAAATGATGAAGGATGCTGTCTTAGCAGAAAACAATTATGTAAAATATATTTAACAGACATAATTAGCCATTATTTAGTGAAGGCAGATTTATACTTTTTCATATCTCTAACAAAGTAGAATATGAATGAAGTTTGCATAACTCTATGATCAACTCTTTGAAACGCAGACAACTTAAACTGAGCATGGTTGGAGAAAGGGAATATATATGGGGTCAAAGGCCTCTGGTTGCCCTTGAAGAGTAAGAGCCATGTGTTGTAGCTGTCATACCTGGACAGGGCTGCACAAAAACTGCTGGGAAGATCCCCTCCCTGTCATGCAGTCTGCCCCGGTACCAGTCGGAGTCCAGACGCTCGAGGATCAGGATCCGGTCCCCCCTTCTGAAGGATAAGTCCTCACAGGTTTCTGCTGAAAAACTGTGGAGAGCTCTGCACCATTCTCCAGAAAGGCTGTCGTCCTATTATGAAGCAAAAGGGTGGTAAGAAATGTGCGTTTATATTTTAAACTGAGTTCTACAAAGCTTAAAAAACAGTGAGGGGGCTGGGGTTATGGCGCAGTGGTAGCGTGCTCGCCTAGCACGCGTGAGACACTGGGTTCGATCCTCAGCACCACATAAAAATAAAATAAAGATATTCTGTCCACCTACAACTAAAAAAAAAAAAATAAATATTTAAAAAAAATTTAAAAAACAAAAAACAAAAAAACAGTGAGGCTGGGCACATGGTATCCCAGCTACTCAGGAGGTGAAGGCTGAAGGATTTCAAGCTCAAGGCCAGCTTTAGCAATTTAGCAAGACCCTGTCTCAAAATAAAAAAGGGCTTGGGATGTAGCTCAGTGATAAAGCACCCCTGGGTTCAATCCTTGGTACAAAAAAAAAAGAAGAAAGAAAAGAAAGGAGAAGAATGATAAAAGCTAAGGGTCTTTGAGATTTCAAAGCCTGATGTTTCCTTAAATTACCCAATACTTTATATTGCTATTACGTTTCAGAAATAAAAGTTTCTGATAACTTTTTTCTTAAAATATAATTTTAAGGGCTGGGGTTGTGGCTCAGTGGTAGGTGCTTGCCTAGCATGTGTGAGGCACTGGGTTTGATCCTCAGTGCCATATAAAAATAAATAAATAAAATAAAGGTATTGTGTTCATTTTCAACTAAAAACAAAAACACCAACAAAAAACACTCTTATGACATTCACATAACACAAGTAATGATTTAAAAATATATATAATTTTAAGCCGGGAATAGTGGTGCACACCTGTAATCCCAGTGGCATAGACAGGAGGATCTTGAGTTCAAAGCCAGCCTCAGCAAAAGTGAGGCACTAAGCAACTCAGGGAGACCCTGTCTCTAAATAAAATACAAAATAGGGCTGGGGATGTGGCTCAGTGGTTGAGTGCCCTTGAGTTCAATCCCTGGTACACCCCACCAAAACAATTTAAATATATATATATATAATTTTAAATGGCAAATATAATAAAATTTGTAGAACTTGTGACTTTGCTTCTTTCAAGGTATATATAAGAAGCACATTTTTCTTATTATGATCTATGATATTAATTTATTAAAAATCAGGTAAAAGCATAAAATATTCAAAGTCTTCATGACACTATGAAAAATTCTGATGAAGTATCTAATTTTCAGTGAAGCTCTTCTTCTTCTTCTTTTTTTTTGGTACTGGGGATTGAACTCAGGGGCACTCGACCACTGAGCCACATCCCCAGCCCTATTTTGTGATTTATGTAGAGACAGGGTCTCACTGAGTTGCTTAGCACCTCGCCATTGCTGAGGCTGGCTTTGAACTCGCGATTCTCCTGTCTCAGCCTCTCAAAGTGCTGGGATTACAGGCGTGCACCATCACGCCTGGCTTCCTATAATTACTTGTTTAGTGTTGAGGTGCACTAAATCTGTTACTTTGGTAGGTTAAATACTATTTTATTGCTGCTTTATTATATTCCCTTGATTACTAGTAAGGTATTAACTACTTGTACCTTTTTCATGAGTTATCCAATTATGTCTTTTTCATCTTCTTCCCTTTTTGTTTTTTGGTCCTAGGGATTGAATCCAGGGACACTTAATCACTGAGCCACATCCCCAGCCCTTTTTTTATTTTGAGACAGGTCTTTTCTAAATTGCTGAGCCTGGTCTTTACTAAATTTCTGCCTCAGCCTCGTGAGCCACTGGGATTACAGGTGAGTCCACCATTTTTGTTTTCTTTAAGAGACAATGTCGTCATGCTACATTGCCCAGGCTGGAGAGTCTGGCTATTCACGGTGTAACTCCACTGCTGACAGTATGTGCAAGCTGGTAGGTCCTGGGAGGCCACCGTATTGATGCTTAGCTTAGTATGAACACCCAGTGGACATAACACACTATAACCTTCAACTCAGGGCCCAAGAAATCCTCCTGCCTCCACCACTGAGTTCCTGGGATGACAGGGAATACCCTGTGTGCGACTTCTTTCCTCATTTTCTGTCAGGATCTGTATGTCTTTGAATAAGCTGATGTATAATATTACATTGAATTAACCATTTTACTATTGAATTTATTACAAACATTTGCTATATGAATTGAAAAATGATTTCACACTATTTTCTCTGGGTAATTGTAATTTTAATATCTTCCCAGGGTTTAAACTTGGCTGTCCCAACAGCCACCCACTCCAACAGCCTACCTGAGAATGTGAGCCAGAATCTTCTTTTTTGCTCTTTGGTGGTACCTTTGTGCCTACATTAAAAACAAAAGGTCAAAATGTCAGATGAAAAGACCACTTTGTATTAGAGAAAAATGGTTAGGCAGGGGTGGGAGGGGAAAGCTGGAATTCCAGACCAGTGCCTTCATTTATCAGCTATGTCCCTTGATCTGCAATCCCCTCTCTGGGATTGTTTGATTACTCTAAAGTGAGGAAGGACACACATTCATTAAACCGCATAGCTCACGTGTTTAAAAACTCTTGGCCACTTTGTATATGACATTATTGCTAGTTGCCTAAAACAACAAAATCAGCTCAGAAATGAGCACAGTAATGGCTATCCCATGTAAATTACCACTTAAAATATTTTCCCCTTCTACCTTAAAAATATGGCCATATGGATTATGCGACTTAAGTATTAGGAAGTATTATCATATTATTAGCTTATTAAAATTAGAATATGACATAATAAAAAAAACTTCTATTTTCTATACTCACTTAAAACATTTGCACCAGAGGTGGAATAATCCTCAAGTTCCACAAAGTTAAGGGGGAAGATCCCAGTTCTGTCTCGAAGCTCTCCTCTTGCCCATTCCTCATTCACGTACTCTTTAAGAATAATTATTTCTCCCTCTGAGAAACTTAACTCATCCTTCTGGTCTCCAATATATTCAAACCGAGCAACACATCTTGTACCTCTGAACAAAGAACACATCTGTGGGTTACACTAGAGAGTATTGATTTTTTTTTTTTCTTTTTCTTTTTGGAGGACGGGTATGGAGGATTGAACCTAGAGGTGCTTCGCCACTGAGCTACATTCATTGCCCTTTTAATTAATTTATTTATTTAAATATTTTGTTTAGTTGTAGATGCACACAATATCTTTATTTATTTTATTTTAAATAAAATATTTATTTATTATTTATTATTTTATGTGGTGCTGAGGATCGAATCCAGTGCCTCACGTATGTGAGGCAAGCGCTCAACCGCTGAGCCATAACCCCAGCCCCACCCTTTTTATTTTTTATTTTAAGACGGGGTCTCACTAAGTTGCTGAGGTCCTCACTTAGTTGCTGAGGCTGCCTCAGCATCCCATATCCATGGGACTATAGTTAACATATACATACAAAAGACTTCAACTAGGTTTATTTTCAGTTATAGAATTGGGGCAACACTTCGCTCCATAAAACAGTATTAACTTTTTTTTTTTTTTGGTACCGGGGAGTGAACTCAGGGGCACTCGACCAATGAGCCACATCCCCAGCCCTATTTTGTGTTTTATGTAGAGACAGGGTCTCACTGAGTTGCTTAGCGCCTCGCCGTTGCTGAGGCTGGCTTTGAACTTGCAGTTCTTCTGTCTCAGCCTCCCAAAGTGCTGGGATAACAGGTGTGTGCCACCGCGCCTGGTGCCGTGTCTGTCTTTTGATCATTTTTACTTCATTACAGAATCATTCTAGACTCCATATGTTTGTGGGCCACAGCAATCCCGGATCCCATCTGCAGCCTTTCAGTTACAAGTGCATTGAGTTTAGGGGTGCTGCCCCTGAGAACCTCAGGGCAAAGACACCAAACTGCCTGAGCAAGAATCAGGGCAGCACACAGTAGCATCAGATGGACAGAGAAGATGCTCAAGATAGGCCAGTCAGTCGATGAGTTGAATGTTTAGATGACAAACTGGAATGTTTAGCCTTACAAACTGGAAAGGTTGGGAGAAAACAGAAATTTGGCATTTCAAAACATGTAATCTACCAAGTCAGTTGCTTTACAAAATGATTTTTATATCTTCTTTAAAAAAAGGCTTTGTATATGAGACTTGGAACAATCCTTAAGTGGTCTGCAATTTTGACCAAAAAGGAGACAAAAGTAGAGCCAACTTGTGTCTCTAGAAGGTCTGATTTAATACCAAACCTTTGATTTGAAACTTCAGGAAGGAAGTTTTAATAGCAAGATGCTACGGAGAAACAACTGCCTGTAGAGAAAAGGCTGGTCCTAGAGCCACTCAAATTCTGATTTAAGTGAGCTCAGTGGATCAATGGCTGTTCAAGCCCACTTTAAATTCCAACTCTTGATATGGTCCATGCTGCTTAAAAACAGGAGAAAAATGGAACCTGAAACTGAATTCAAACACTGTGTCATCAGAAGTCTTCTTATTTGTGATAACCTTTGCATTTATTTTCTCAAGTCCCCTGGGAGCATCTCCTTATGTGTGACCTATTCATAGACAGGTTTACAGTCTTCGGCAGGTAGTGAATTCTATTAATTTGCTCATTTTACTAGAATATAAAGTTGTATTGTGGCAGGGTTTTAAATCACAGAGGAGTTACAACGATGCATTAGAAGGTTTATAATTTCAAGGAGAGGTCTTTAGACATACAGAAAGGTCCCTTCAACTTAACTCTTCCTTTATTGTCTTCTAGTTCTTTTCTTTTTTTTAATATATTTTTTAGCTGTAGATGGACACAATATCTTTGTTTTATTTATTTTTATGTGGTGCTGAGGATCAAACCCAGGACCTTACGCATGCGAGGCAAGCGCTCTACTACTGAGCCACAATCCCAGCTCCTCTTCTAGTTCTTTTTTTTTTTTAAATTTTATTTATTTTTTTAGTTGTAGGTGGACAGAATATCTTTATTTTATTTTTATGTTGTGCTGAGGATCGAACCCAGTGCCTCACGCGTGCTAGGCGAGCACGCTACCACTGCGCCACAATCCCAGCCCCTCTCTTCTAGTTCTTTTAAAAAGCAAAATAATACACAATGTCTAGCAGGTTTTTGTTGTTGTTGTTGTTTTGTGGTCCTAGCCACAAAACCCAGCGCCTTGTACATGGTAGGCAAGGGCTCTATCACTGAGGCTACACCTTCAGCCCCATCTAGTGGTTTTTATGACACTCACATTTCTGTAAGATTAAAACGTTTTCAACAAAACATTTGAATTTTTGTTGAATTCAAAGATTCAACAAAACAGTTGAATCTTCTAAAAAATCTGCTGGTAAACGCCAGAAGGCCAAATTAGCATGCATCTCTGCCCAGGCTGAGGCCAGACCATAGAGGCAGCAGCTTGTATCCCCTGGTGGCTCTCTGCAAGCACTGGACGGACAGCTGCTATTACCATGCTGCATTTTCAGCAAAATTTGAACTTACTATGGCTTTTTTTTGAAAAAGCAAAGGTTTCCTCATAATTAAAAAACAAAAAAGAAGAATCTGAATATTACACCTGGAAGTGCTTAAGCTTGGTAATTCTTCAGGGTATAAAATGCTTACCTCCTTTATATTTTGTGCAAAGGAACACACAAAACACTTACTTAACACAATGAGGTGAAACTGATTCTCTTTTCCCATTTTCTCCTTCTGGAATATCAACCTAGTAAAGACAAAATCATAACAATTGTATTTTTTCCCAGACTTTAATAAGATATATACATTTATTTATTTGTTTATTTGTATTTACATTGGGGATTGAACCCGGGGGTGCTCTACCACAGTGCTACATTCCCAGTCATTTTTTTTTTTTCTTCAAATCTTATTGCCCAGGCTGTCCTTGAACTTGCCATTCTCCTGCCTCAGCCTCCAGAGAGGCCGGGGTTACAGGCAAGCGCCATCACACCAGGCTGGACTTTAGTAGGATAAATTTGAGGCCAAGTAATTAGGAAATGCATGATTGAAATCAACTGGTTTAACTAGGTGTTGAACCTTTTACACCACAGGCGCTAAACAGTAAGAAATCCAGCCTTTGGATTTGGGAAAAAATGCACAACTTGTGAAGTAGTCCTCCTTGAGTAGGCAATCAGTCCTTCTCTTACTGTTGGAATAAGCACATTCATATTCTACTTCTGAGTTTTCTTTATCCCTTGTCCTCCAACTTGAAAACTTCAGCTGAGAAGGATTTAAGAAAGGAACCTGCCATTAAGGCATTCATACTGTCACACCTGGGCACCACCACACCTGTTCAAGGTGACAGAATTCTGCATCACTCCCTGACCCCCAAATAAAACAATCTGACCAAACTTGTGGATCCTCTTCATATCCATAACTCTGGAACATATTTTTTTCCCCTTCAATATGAATAGGGAAAGAAGAAAGGTATTCACATTAAATGAGCATGTACTAAGTGAAAGGCACTTTATATATAATGCCTCAGGTACATGGCTCAATAGAGTTGGGCTGTAATGACACTGTTGACCATGTGTATGCAGTCTGAAACTACTTGAGGCTATGAGGTTTATATTAAATAAATCAGTGCCCTTCTTGATGAATTCTACCAAGTTCGAAGTTTTAAAACAATTTTTCAAACTTGTGGGCTTAGAAATAACACTTATACCAATAATGTGGCAGACTTGCCATGATTGATTTCAGTGTGGTAATTGTGCTTTTTAAAGTACTGCTACATTGGGCAGAAGAAAAATGAGGAAGAGTGCTAAAACCAACATTATTCTTAATATTAATTTAGAGAATGTGGTTTGAATTTCTCCAAAGAATCAGGCCATATATACACTGGACAATTTTTTTTTTTTAGTTGTAGATGAACACAATGTCTTTATTTTACTGCATGGTGCTGAGGATCGAACCCAGGGCCCCACGCGTGCGAGGCAAGCACTCCACCGCTGAGCCACAGTCCCAGCCCCTATACACTGGACAATTTTAAGAACAGAATTTTGTAATCCAAGAGACACACTCATTTCTACTTGAAATATACAGATTTTCTGCTACACTTGTTTCTGATATAATGGAAAATTGCTCCCTACCCCCAATAAGCTGTGGAAGCTGAACTATTTTTTTTTTGGTGGGTGGGGTATCGGGGATTGAACTCAAGGGCACTCAACCACTGAGCCACATCCCCAATCCTTTTTTTTTTCCCTTGTATTTTATGTAGAGACAGGGTCTCATTGAGTTGCTTAGGGCCTTGCTGTTGCTGAGGCTGGCTTTGAACTTGCGATCCTCCTGCTTCAGCCTCCCGAGCTGCTGGGATAACAAGCATACGCCACTGTACCCGGCTAAAGCTTGAATTATTTAAGCTAGAGTTATTGATATTTCATAGTATTTATCAATAAATATATGGGGCTGAGTCATACTCAAATGTTCAATGGGAAATCTTTTTTTTTTAATGTGGTGCTGGGGATTGAACCCTTGGCCTTGTGCATGCAAGATAAGCACTCTACCAACTGAGCTATTTCCTCAGCCCTCAATGGGCAATCTTGTTTTATCTTCACATTACACAGCCATCTGGGCTCAGCATGTGAAGCTCCAACACCCAGGGATGCACTCACAAGTTAGGCTGTGAGGGGCTATGCAATTCTGATGCTTTAATATGATTTTTCCCAGAGTTGAAATTATTATGTGAAAAACCATTAATGAACCACTAGGTCCAATGAAAGTATATAAGTATTCCCAAAATGATTTTTTTTGAAAGATAGAGATAAATAGGAGTAGAAAAGCAAGAAGCCCAAAATAAAATGTACTCCAAAGAAAATGAGAAGCGGTACCATAACCTTGCAAAAATTTCTTTCAGGACAGTCTGGTACCATTTAATCCATATTTACTAAAAGTCTCAAAGAATCAACACATATCCTTAAGTGTTTAACAACCCAGTGGCCTGCGTGGCCTTTCACTTCTGAATTCAGACAGCATTTAGCTATTACATTCTAAGACCTCACCATCTAAGAATAATGATCAATTGTTACTTAAACAAATCTTGACTTTTGAACTTTCCAAATGCCAAATGACTCACTGGAAGGGAGAACTAGAACTCAAGAATCTAGGCTTCTAGTTACTTTAGAGCAATCTGCAAGTCCCATCGAACCCACTGAGTATAGGACCAATTAAAATGAGCACGAGCCACTTACGATTACTTTGACATAGTTTGCAGGAAATACTCCAGTCTGATTTCTACATTTCCCTCTGTACCAATCTGCGTCTATTTTTTCAAGAAGATAAACAGTTTCTCCAGATGTGAGATTCAAATCATCAGCTTGCTCTGTAACAGCAAATCACAGCTACGTTATGATAAATTATCCTGATTGCATATTTGATTAGAGAACAAAGATGCATTTAGTTCTGCCCACAGAGAGCCCCGTGTTCCACTGACTCTGATGACACAGCACATTAACCAAATTTATTTAAAATATTAAAAAAACTTTTTGATGATATAACATCAAATTTGATATTATCTACTATGCAATGATTGATGGGAAATGGTGATAAAAAAACAACCAACCATTGTGCTGGTCCGTGATCCCTACACACAGCGATTCCTACTGTGTCAATAACAATGTCTTGCTGAATGCACACTGAACAACGGAAGGGTTTTATAGACATGGTATAATATTATCATTATTCTCAATCATGCTTAAAAATCACTTCAGCTTCAAATATTAACTAAGGGACACCTACAGCTTTTCAGCAAGTAAATTTTCCCTCACTACAATAAAAATCAGTCTACCAAACGGATTAAAAAGGTGTTATAAATAAATCAAGAATTTGTTTTTATTTTTAGCCCTGGATATAAAGGGCATTTTTTCTTAAATATTTTTTAGTTGTTAATGGATCTTTATTTTATTCATTTGTACGTGGTGCTGAGGATTGAACCCAGTGCCTCACGCATGCTAGGCAGGCGCTCTACCACTGAGCCACAACCTCAGCCCATAAAGGGTATTTTATTTTATTTTATTTATTTATTTATTTTTTTAAAGACTTTTTTTTTTTAATTTGTAGATGGACACAATGTCTTTATTTTATTGCTTTGTATGTGGTGCTGAGGATCGAACCCAGGGCCTCACGCATGCGAGGCAAGCGCTCTACCGCCGAGCTACAATCCCAGCCCCCATAAAGGGTATTTTAAAGATTACAAAAATTTAATTTTTGTGTGCATGTATATAGTACTAGAGATTGAATCCAGGGGATTCTAGCACTGAGCTATATCCTCAGTCCTGCTCCCCCCTTGCCCACTTTTTAAATTTTGAGACAGGTTCTTGGTAAGTTGTTGAGGCTGGCCTCAAACTTGTGATCTTCCTGCTTCAGCCTTCTGGGTTGCTGGGATGACAACCATATCTGGCCAAAAATTTAATATTTTGATCTCATAGTTCAGTAGTAGGTGAGACAACTCTTAGGACTAAAGAACTTCATTTACTAAGTTAGAATTACTACATTACTATTGTTTTTTTTTTTTTAATATATATTTTTTTTATTTGTTGATGAACACAATGTCTTTATTTTATTGCTTTGTATGTGGTGCTGAGGATCGAACCCAGGGCCTCACGCATGCGAGGCAAGCGCTCTACCGCTGAGCTACAATCCCAGCCCCCTACATTACTATTGTTAATTGTTATCCACTGTAAGTTTGCAACTGCCAGTCAATTTGCTTGATTCATTTGCATGAGAAATCCTCCCTCTCAGAGTTTCAAAGGCAAGGTATGCAACTAAACTTTTTCTTTCTTTTTTTTTGATGGGGAGGTACCCAGGGATTGAACCTTGAGGGGGGCTTAACCACTGAGCCACATCTCTAGCCCTTTTTGTTTTTTATTTAGAGATAGGGCCACACTAATTTGCTTAGGGTCTTGCTAAATTGCTGAGGCTGGCTTTGAACTCGTGGTCCTGCTGCCTCAGGCTTCCGAGCCCCTGGGATTACAGGCATGCACCACCATGCCAAGATTGCAACTAGATTTTCTAGAATGGCCGGGTACAGGTGACCCTTCCTCAGGTGATAAGTAAAATGATGTCTCTAGTCAAGGATTTTACAGGCAGAAAATGAAGAAGGATGTCCTCCAGATGTTCATTAACCCAGGGATGATGACTCACTCCTGCATCCTGTTCTAACAACTTATTATTTATGTCCTTACCTGCTGCAAAATCATGAAGAATGACAGCGTGAGGAGCACTACTGTCCACAGGTTTCTGAGCATGGCTTGAATCCTTAGGGGGAAAAATAGGGCTGTGAATGAAATGTGCAGGATGGATGCTAGATTTTCTTTTTGTTTTTAGAGCTGGGGATTGAACCCTGGGGCACTTTACCACTGAGCTACATTTCCAGTCCTTTTTTTAAATTCTGAGACAGAGTTTTGCTAAGTTGCCTAGAGTCTCACTAAATTTCAGGGGCTGGTCTTGAACTTGGCAATCCTCCTGCCTCAGCCTCCCAAGTTGCTGGGATTACAGGCGTGTGCCACTACACCCAGGTAGATGCTAGATTTATTATTCACTCCAAGGGCAATTTTTTTCTCTCATTAGAGTCCTCTTGACACAATTACATTATAGTACAAGATGCAAACCACACAGGTGAGCTAAACAAGGGAACCATTATCAAGCTGAAAAAGAATGTGTCCATACCAAGGGAGGACAGAAATAACTCACAATTATAATATTCCCAGCATATTTGTTCTTCTTTTTCAACCAAGAAAATAAAACAAAAGGGAACTGCTTAACTTAAAAAAAAAGGCAATATTATTTATTTTACCCCAAAGCAGTGGTTTGTTTTCCCCTTCAACAGTGATCAAAATGTCCTTATTAAGATGGGAAAAGAAGAAAGTTCTCCAATTCATGTTCTTGCCTTTTGTAATGAAGGCAGCTAATGGTTTTCCACAGAAGTATAATTCACAAAAGGTAAAATCCATTTCATTTATTACCACTTAATTGAATGTCTTCTCTAATTTGAAAGCAATTCTACCTCCCATGCTTGGCCTGGATTTTCTATTTAATCTGAATCGTTTATTCAACAGTAATTCTAAGTAAATTAGCAAAGAGAATGTGATATTCTCCACCCCTCTAGCCAACGGTCTCAACTGGCTGGAGGAGAAGGTAGGGTTGGAGAGGGACCTTCTGAATGACAAGCCAATATTATCCTCACGTCCTTTGTGAAACAGGCTTATTCACATCACCACCTTCACCATCAAACCTGACTGAAGGATGCTGTTTAGAGTGCTATAACGCAAAGCTCTTGAACGCTGGCAAACCTGTGAATAAGTGAAGGCAGGCTGCTCTGTTCCTTGTCTCTGCACCCCCTTCAGTGGCTCCTGTCCCCTCAGGGTTATCCCGACATTTCTCTATTCCCATCCCTCCAGTGCTCTGTGAATAAAGGTCCACTCTCCCTTCTCGCCCTGCGGCACCTTTGCTTGGATCTTTGCTGAATCTCATCTGCTAGTTTCAGAAACTGTGGAAAAGGATTATGAGAGAGTCTAGGTATGGAGTGGCATTAAAAAAATTATTTACATAATTTAGTACCCGTGCATATGTGATTTTTGTTTTGTACTGATTTACATCTGTGGAGAAAGAATGACTATTCAATTAATGATACCAGGGAAGACAGCTATCCACTTGGAAAAAAAGTCAGAGATCTAACTCACACCTAACGTAAACCTAAGTCCCCAAATGGACCAGTGATCTAAATGTAACCATGCCTGGGAGGGCGGGGAAGGTCACACGGTGCCTCCTGATCGCAGTTTTCCTTCTCTGCCTTCAGTATAGGGATATCCTTGGCAATGCTGCCTGTCAACCTGGCTTGAGAGGTAAAGGCAAATGGAACAGGCTAGGGAGGGTCGCACACAAGAGGTCAGTGCAACAGACTCTCATCAAGGTGGGTACGTGGCAGGTGAATCTAACATATTTCAAAGGTCTTTCTATAGCAATGCTAATATGAATGGTATTATTAACAACAAGAAAGCTAATATTTGTTGTTCATTTGCTGTGTGCTGCTTACAGTGTGCAACACCTTTAGACCTGAGCTCATTTAATTTGATAAACACCTTTGAGACATAACTCATATACGATAAACCACCCGTTTGGTGTGTGTGTAGTTTTAGTATATTCACAGAATTTGCACAACCCCCACCTCAGTCCAAGGCAGCCACTAACCTACCTTTCTATCTCTATGGATTTACCTTTACCTTCAGTGGAATCACCTTTGCCTTAAATGGAATCATATATAATATGTCAGTTCTAAAATCAACTCTGAGATGTTATCATATTTATTTCACACATTAAAAAACAAAGTGTGGAAGGTTAGATAACCACTCGTGTGGTTGGGAGCAGGGGAACTGAAGCCCAGTTTCCTGATATTGGTCTGTGAGTTCACTCATGAACCTGGCAATGATCTCCCAGATTTCCCAGGATCCACTGGATTCAACTACAACTGATAATGGTCAATATTCTTTTTTTACCAAATTAGGGGAAAGTAAAACACATTCTTAGAGGTATTTACCTCAAAACAGTAAATTTTCTTTTTGTTATTTATTCACAAGTATCTACACAAAACAGGAAGCACGGCTGTATATCTTTATTTATTTGCAGGGCTAGAGATCGAACCCAGGGCTTCATACATGCCAGGCAGACACTCTACCACAGGCCATATACCCAGCTAAGTTTTGCTTTCCTAAGAAATGTAATGATAACATGAACCCAAAAGGCTAATGGAGGATTCATTTTATTATTGTTACTGGTAACTGCATGGATTTCACCACCGACATCATTACCTATAGTGATAATGAAATGGTCACCTGAGGCCAACTCTGTAAGCCTGTAGCACAGGAGGAGAAGGTGATGTTTAAAGTGGAAAAACTCTAGACGTTATAAAAGAATAACACCTCATTTCTGAGCTTTCATTTTTAGCTTTGGGGCAGTGAACTCACAGTTACCATCAGTGTGTTCTGAAAGAAGAAGGGCAGCTCTGACAGCTGGATAATGCTGTACCAAAACAGA
The DNA here is from genome assembly GCA_004024805.1 of Geosciurus inauris. NCBI lineage: Eukaryota > Metazoa > Chordata > Mammalia > Rodentia > Sciuridae > Geosciurus > Geosciurus inauris. The sequence continues at coordinate 120,103 of PVHX01003696.1, read as the reverse complement.
GAGAACAAGTAACACAACTTTTTTTGGTTCCAGGATTGAACCCAGAAGTCCACATCCCCAGCCCTTTTTTATATTTTATTTCAAGACAGGGTCTCACTGAGTTGCTTAGAGTCTCACTAAACTGCTAAGGCTGGCTTTGAACTTGCAATCCTTCTACCTCAGCCTCCTGAGCTGCTGGGATTACAGGTGTATGCCACAGTGCCCGGCTCAGAACTTTTCTTATGTGAACTGAACTTAGAATTTTCATATCCCACTGACTGGCTAAATATGTATTTTCTCTGTTCCTCAAAATACAAATTCTTAGTTTCCTAGAAAACATAAATTCCCTTCTAAGAGGAATTGGATTAGATTATAAAAATGAGAATAAAAGGAAAAACAAAATACTTTACTTGGGTTGAATGACTGGTGGGGATTATTTTTCATATATTTGATATTAACAAACAGTGAAAATTTAACTGGATAATTTAAGAAGCTCTTTAAAAAAAAAACCCCTCTACAAACTGTTTGACAGCATGTTTCCTGCTAAACAAATGACCTTTCTTCCCAGGCTCCACAAATTTATATTTATATATATGCATATATGTGTGTGTGTATTTTAGTTGTTGATGGTCCTTTATTTTATTTAGTTATTTATATGTGGTGCTAAGAATAGAAACCAGTGCCTCACACATGCTAGGTGAGCACTCTACCATTAGCTACAGCCCCAGCTCAGGCTCCACAAATTTGCTAGGCCTAAAATGTGCCTCAAGGTTGTTGGATTACACTTCATTGTTTTATGAGCTAAAATCAGAGAAATGAGGATTACACTAAGCTTACATCTTAAAGGAAGTTTTTTTTTTTTTTAGTATCAGACAACATATATAGGGCCCACTTTAAAATCATTACCCATTCTGCTGGAAAACAAATCTCTGGCACTTTGGCAAACATGTTTATATATTAAAAAAAAAAAAAGACAACATATCTCCCAGTTGGGAGTTCACAAGTGAGTACCTCTGGCATTCCCAAGTAAGTTCACAAGTGTTCCTGCACTGCAGAAGGTGGCAGTATACCTAGCAGTCACTATGTGCAGCACAGTGACTAGGATGGCAAAGGCCGGTCTCAGAAGTCATTCATTCTAAAACTGGAACAAAATGCTACTGTAATTTTCACTCTGATTCAAATAACTGTGCTAATAAAAAACTTGGGGCTGTGATATAATTAATAGTCCTATGACATGTGCCGCCATGTGTGATATCAAGGCTGTACAACATTCATTTCTTACGTTGGGTCTGCTCCTAAGATGATCATCAAGAGGAGTGATAATCTTCATCTGGGACACGTGAACTCTGCCAGTCCCGTCTCCCTTTTGGCATTCCAAGTAATTATTTTCTGCCTGCTTCAGCATCACAAGTACGTCCCCGCGCTGTAAGGTACAATACCACTCTCTGAAGCAATTATTATTTAATACAACATTATTACTTTTCCACATTTTAATCTTTGGAGCCTAAAGCATTTAATAATGTGTAATAGCAGTAACAGAGGCTGGCGATTTTTCACACCCGTCAGTAAAGAAAGAGCTCTACTTTACCTTACAAGAGAGTTCTCCGGGGTTCTGTGGGACAATGTCTTCATTGGCAATTCCATGAGGCACAGATAGCTTAAATGAAAACCAATACAAGAATTACTCATAATCAGTGGCGCACATGCCTGAAGTGAGAGCGCTTCTGACCAGGTTTCCTCACACCCTAGGAGGTGAGGTGGAGCCCGCAAGACCACTAGGGTTGAATGTCGCCTAAAGTTCCCTTAATAACTAACAACGAATTCGTTCCTTTCTACAGGGAAGGACCACCAAGTTCCCCGGGGCTCTGAAGGATGAATATTAGGGCACCTGACCTTGTAGCCTATCAAGGCCCATCTTTAATTCAGCGGTCTTCAAAATGTTTGCCTTCTGAAAGCTAACAGGTGATTGGAGCTCTCCGCAGAGCGCTTGATTGACGCTTCCTTTTGTCTTGAATCTCATCTTCCCTCAGGGGCTCCCAGCTGTCGAGTGTCTGTCTACTGACACCCATTCCACTGCCTGACCAAGCCACTTCCTAATCCACTTGGCTCAGCGTGAGTTTAGAAAGGCTTTCACCAAGGCTGTGTTCCCGGCTTTGGTATATTTTGGCTCGGAAGTGCAGTCACAAGGTCTGTACAGCACACAAGGCAAACCCAGGAAATATAACCACACAGGCTCACTTCACACAGGGAAAGGGAGGCTGCCTGGGCCCTTGGATCACTCAGGAGCAAAGTCAGGGACGTGGGAGGGTGTGGCCCTGTTAAGGGTGGGTGGAACAGTATGGATTCCAGACATCTCCTTGGTGTCCCAGGTTCCCACTCTATCCAAATTCCCTGCTAGCAATTTACTGGTAGGGTAGCCATGAAAAAAAATGAGGGAAAATTTAAGGAATTATTTCCTAATGAGACACATCATTCTCAACACACTATCATGTTAAACGTTATAAATTTCTTTTGAGTTCTTTAAATACTTTATTGGTATGTGATTATACTGAGTAAGGAATCCTAACACAGAATGTCCAAAGCAAGTAGAATCCTCACAGTAGTGACACTGTGTCCACAGTGTGGCCTAATGGTTGGGAGCATGGGGTCAGAGCTAGTTATCCATGTTCAGCCACTAGCTGGCTTTTTCTCATCTTATTGGCCTCATTTGTACAATAGGGAATAATAATTTTATCAACTCATAAGATTAATGTGAAGAATAAATGAGAATTTTATCTGTATATAAAACGCTTTGAACAGTGCCTGGCTCATCATTAGTACTCAATACACAGCAGCTACTGTGTTTTGTTCTTGTTTTGGTTTGGTTTGGTTTTTGGCACTGGGGATCTAACATGAGGTGTGCTTTACCACTGAGCCACATCCCTAGCCCTTTTGTTTTGCTTCTGAGAAAGGGTCTCACTGAGCTGCTGAGGCTGGCCTTGAATTTGCAATCCTCCTGCCTCAGCCTCCTGAGTTGAGTTTCGAGGATGACAAGCGCACGCCACAGGCTCAGATACTGTTTTTATTATCAAGCAACTTATCCCCCCAAATATCTATGGGTTTTGTTTTTTGGGTTTCTTTATGGTGGCCTTGGGGATTGAACCCAGGGCCTCCTCACACATGCTAGGCAGGTTCCCTACATATGGTTCCCTCCAGCCCTACCCTGGGGTTTTGGCAATTAAAGTTTCATTGCTTTAATGAATATGAATATATATGAATAGACTACCTCCTCATCTGTATATTCTTTTTTCAAAGGAGGATTAAACAAACAAATGAACAAAACAAAACAAAACCTTGAATGACTTAAAGTAAAAAAAAAAAAAATTCTTGACTCGATGGAAACGTAGAATACAAAATCATTAACTGCTGTTCTTGTTAAGAGCTACTCTGTCACATAATTGTTTAAAAAGAATGTAAAAATAATATGAAAAATAAAAAGAACAAACAGTCCCGCTCTCTTTATCATTTTAAGATTTTAAACACTTTATCAGGTTAACATGACCAAAGTAGAGACCACATCAATGCTGTTTTCCATTTGTGAGAAATGGAAGCAAAAGTCACTTGAGGAGAAAAACATTAGTATCTTAATTATCTTAACTATTGATAAAAACTTCTAACTAGTAGCTATTAAATGAACCAGTATAATTAGGCTTAGAAAATAAAAAAAAAAAAAAACCAGTGGGAAATCTGTCCACCTTAATAAAAATTTAATTTCAACTTCTGTATAAAATTTACTCAGTGGGTAAAGTTGCTTAAGATGTAAACTATATCAAGATATAAATATCTGTCAGAGTCACTCCTATTAGTATCACCTACAGGGTTAGGTTTTTTTGTTTTTTTTTTGGTACTAGGGATTGAACTCAGGGGCACTCGACCACTGAGCCACATCCCCAGCCCTATGTTGTGTTTTATTTAGAGACAGAGTCTCACTGAGCTGCTTAGCGCCTCGCGGTTGCTGAGGCTGGCTTTGAACTCGCGATTCTCCTGTCTCAGCCTCCCAAAGTGCTGGGATTACAGGCATGCGCCACTGTGTCTGGCTCAGGGTCAGGTGTTTGAGTTTCTGTTTGGTCAAGCTGTCGACAACATCTTACAACCCTTTGTGGTCTGCCTCCTTTCTCTCTGTTTCTCCTACTAATGACACCCTGATTTCAAAGTCTAGGTGTTATTATGGTCAACTTATCTAAAGCACTCTTAGGGTCAAGGGACAATTTCCTATTTGTTTCACCATCTTTTTCTAAGGAATAATGAATTTTTAAATATATTGTAGAACAAACCTCTTTACCACAAACATTTTTTAAAAAATATTTGTTTAGCTGTAGGTGAACACAATACCTTTATTTTTATTTATTTTTATGTGGTGCTGAGGATTGAACTCAGTGCCTCACACATGGGAAGTGAGCACGCTACCACTCAGCCACATCCCCAGCCCCTACCACAAACATTTTTAAAAGCCCAACTTACCATGTATTTCCTGTAGAGAGGGTGTCCTGGTTTGGGACGAGGGGGTAGCACCGGATCTTGACTTTTAAAAACTTGACTCTTGGCCTTTGAGAGCCCAGATGCCAAGTGACTTTGTTTTTTCTGAAGATCCATGTCAGAAGAGGACCGGTTAAAAGGCAGTTTTTTATTTGATGTTCGGGCTGCAGAAAGTTTGGGGGGAGGTGGTCTCTCGGGGGCTCCTTTGGGAGGAGGCCGTCTGGCTGCAGTGGGTTTTCCATTTACAGGTCTGAAAGTCAACGGGAAGTCATGGGTCAGTGTTTTGATCAGTATTAGGTTCTGCTCTGTCCTTTCTTACAGGTGTGCACACATGCGCGTGCGCATACACACACACACACAGAGTTTCTGCTAGTGGAATGCAATTTACTGAAACCTGCAGGGTATGCTATTTTTTGAGCAAATGACTGTTGCATTAAACATTATATTATTAGAGGAAATGCCATGATGTTCCAGCTTCCTGTTATCTTGCTCTAGAGATTCATTAGTTCAAGACAAACAAGCATTTACTATCACGAGCTCTCTGAAGCCCTGACTACTCTTAAACACACCATGACTATTTCAGGAAGCTAAGCACTTTTCCATCGAAGTCTGAGATGAAAAGTTTATAATAAGATATCAGGTATATGTACTGGGGCTTGTATGTGATTAGAAAAGGAACATCAAAACCCCCTGATGTTCATATGGTAGGAGTTACTATTAAGACTCTAATTTAGATTAACATAAAGAAAATTTGTTTTGAAAATGGGAAAGGACAACTATTATGTTGAAAGCTTTTCCTTGAAAACTATGATGGAAATAAATTTCAACATGGCACCGTCTTCTGGTAGCATTATAGCCTTTTGTTCAAACAGCTCTGGAGCTCAGAAAGCAGGTCACCTCTGAATTCACAAAGCCTGCGTCCCTTTACAGATGCCAAAAAACAGGCCTTTCTTAACTGGGAGGGGGTGTGTGTGTGTTCCAGAAGTGGGGTTGTTGTAGGTTTGGAAAGGAGTCTTGTTCATTTGTTTGAGGAAAAGTAAAAGAGATCCATGTTTGTGCTCTGAAAATTTTGGACTGTGTTAAAAGAAAAAGGAGCAGAAATTCCTCTAATCTGCTGTCAGAAACAGACTGTGGGCTGGTAGCCTGGGTGAATTTGTGGGTTTATTTTATCTCTAAAAGAAGATCTGAAGCCAACAATACTTGGTCTGGATCAGACAAAAAGAGTCAGGTCTCTGAGTCACTCATTTTATTTTACTTTATTTTTTGGTACCAACCACATCCCCTGTCCCTTTTTTAAAATGTTTTATTTTATTTATTAATTTTTGGTACTGGGGATTGAACTCAGGGGCACTCAACCAATGAGCCACATCCCTAGCCCCATTTTGTGTTTTAGTTAGAGACAGGGTCTCACTCAGTTGCTTAGTGTCTCGCCGTTGCTGAGGCTGGCTTTTATTGTTTGTTTGTTTGGTACTGGAGATTGAACTCAGGGGCACTTGACCACTGAGCCACATCCCCATCCCTATTTTGTGTTTTACATAGAGACAGAGTCTCACTGGGTTGCTTAGAGCCTCGCCATTGCTGAGGCTGGCTTTGCACTCGCAATTCTCCTGTCTCAGCCTCCCTAAGTGCTGGGATTACAGGCATTCACCACTGCGCCCAGCGGCTTAATGTTTTATTTTGAGACAGGATCTCACTAAGTTGCTGAAGCTAGCTTTGAACTTGCGATCCTCCTGCCTCAGCCTCCTGAGCTGCTGGAATTATAGGTATGCTCCAGAAGGCCTGACTCGTTCATTTTTCTCTAACTTTCCCATACTTCCTTACCTTGGTGGCAACCTTGGGGGTCCTCGCACAAAACCTCCAGTCTCACCAGCGTGGTTGGATTCCTACAAGTATCAGAGGATAATTTTTAGCCAACATTAATCTAAAACAAGAGCTTGTCGAGGAATTTTAGAGAACATTTTAGCTGGGTCTAAAAGTGGAAATGTAGCTGAGTTACTGAAAATAGCAGAAAAGAGTTTTTTGATCTTAAACAATATTAACTCATTATTCACTCCTACCTACACTATCCATGTCCTAATACAAGTAAAAACATCCAGCAAAGGAAACCAAGGCATTTCCTGTTGTGGACCAGAACCTGAGAACAGCATTGCAGGGCCATTCACCAGCCATGCGTGAGATAGTAGGGGATGATGTTTACATCACGGTAGGTCACACAGTAACAGGTTAAGCAGGCACTATAGAAATTAAACAAACACATGACATTTATTAATCCAAATTACATAGAGAAAACATTGCACCTAAGTTTAAACACCTAGTAATTGAAATGGTTATTAGTTGTTTTGCTTCAAACAGGCAGATCCTATCTCATCAGTGGATGGTTTGTTTCAACGTTTTGTGAAACTGAAGGGGGGGGATTCAAAGCAGCCTGAGGGATGGCCTGAAAGGAAGGCCTGTGAGGGGAAATACAAGTCCAAGAAAGAAGGGCACTTGTACACACCATGGCACAGATGATGGACGGGCTAAGAGTTTTCTAGGGAAGAGTAAAGGCGAACAAGGTGAAAAATTAAACATGGGTGTAGCCTAATCGTAGATGAGAGAAACTGGAAGTGCAGAGATTAACAGGAAGACTTTCCCAGGGGAAGGGATTCAAACGGTGCTGCTTAAACAGGTCTTCTGAACATGGCATAGCCAAGCATTGGGGAATGAACACAACTCACAGCAATACCTTCAGATCTCCTGTTGAGTGACAAGTTAAAAGATCTCAAAGCCAAACTCAAAAACAAACAAACAAACAAACAAACAAACAAATAAATAAAATCCTCACTAAATTCTTCTAATTAATCATCTTCTTTTTAAAATCACAATGGAAAGATTTCCAACTAAGACCTACTTTTCCTCTCCCACTTTCTAAAACCCCAACACAACACGTAAGAAATATTCTAAGACTTCATAAGGGAAAAATTGTTAGTCCTTTAAAATTGTACTTCCTTTTTTGTAAAGGGGTTGAATTACAGCTTAGGAATCTCTGGGCTGATTTAGATTGCTTTCTTCCTTCATATCCTATAAATGAGTTAAAATTCACCTACATGATTTTAAATTCACACTGAATATCTATAACTTTCCCTTAAAAACCACATGATTAAGTGCCAATAATGGCCATCATTTACACATTTCAGTGTTTTAAAATTTCATTTTTAAAAACAAATTAAGCTTGCCCTTAAAACTTGGTTGCACTAATGAGTTCAGTTAATGTAGTGAGGCGAGTCACCAGCCCATAAACCCTGCAATATTCCAGAATATAGTCCATGCCTTATAAATACACTACTGTCTACATTTCTTCCTGACAAATACCACTATGATACTTGAAATCGCATTTACTTCTTGGGTCATCTTTAAAATTAAAGCAAATAGGGGCTGGTGTTGTGGCTCAGTGGTAAGAGTGCTTGCCTAGCATGGGTGAGGCACTGGGTTCAATCCTCAGCACCACATAAAATAAATAAGCAAAGAAAATAAAATAAAACAAAGATATTGTGTCCATCGACAACTAAATATATATAGTATATAGCATACATAAAAAATAAATTAATATATAAAATTATATTTATATGTATATAAGTTAAATCAAACAAACGAACAGGAAGATACTTTTACTGCTTTTATCAAAATTATAGTTGTATACCTTAACAATTAAGAAAAAATTTCAGAAGAATATCAATGTATGAATTTGACAAGGAAAGTTAAAGATGATGCATTGTAAAAATACATAGCATAAGCTCAGCGCGGTGGCGCAAGCCCTGTAATCCCAGCACTTAGGGAGACTGAGACAGGAGAATCTCGAGTTCAAAGCCAGCCTCAGCAAGGGCGAGGTGCTAAGCAACTCAGTGAGACCCTGTCTCTACATAAAACACAACATAGGCCTGGGGATGTGGCTCAGTGGTCGAGTGCCCCTGAGTTCAATCTCCAGTACCAAAAAAAAAAAAAAAAAAAAACACAGCATATATATGGTTCTAAATTTACCGGCAGTTTTCCCTGGGTGGTAATTTGGTTTGGTTTCACTCTTTTGCTATTCTAGGGATTGAACCCAGGTCCTTGAGCATGCAAATGTTCTACCACTAACTCCCAAACCCATGGTGATATTTTTGTGGGAAATCTTAAATATTTATTCATTTCTCAGTTTACTACAGTGAGCAAATTTTAAATCGGAATAAAAAAGGCAGTATATCCAAACTCCGCAGAGACATTAGGCACATCTTGAAAGGCACTGCTACGTCTCATATACTCCAAATGCCAAGAACAGGGGACAGTTCCTGTAAGAGCCACTGTCTCTGTGCTTGCTCAAGCATGGGCTTGTGCCCAGGTTCTGCCGACAGTCTTTGGAAGATTATCGGTTAGGGACTTCTCCTCTTCAGTGTTCCACCACATACTTCAAAGCCTCTTTGTACCCGCTCTTTGGAAATTTTCCTCTAGTCTGACATCCCTGGATTTTGGCATTTGATGTATCTGGATAAGCATTTTAGTTCCTGGTAAATTTTGTTTTTCTGCTTGTATTGTGTCTGCAGAAATCTTTTTGTTCATTTGCATTAGAATCACACTATAACTTCAAATAATTCCCCAGTTTTTTTGTGGTATTTTAAAAAAGATATTTCTCCGGAGACCACACTTGTGTGTGCCCTTTTGTGTGGGAATTACTAAGCAGCCTCCACAGATGTATTTTTTTCTAAGAACTTAGGCTGCTTATGTCCTGAATTCAAAATCAGCCTGTCTCCTCCCACAGACCCTTCACCACTTGTCTCTCGGCTGACTCTCCTCCTGTACTTGTGGGTCACTTCCCTGGGAGATGCTTTCAGAGCCTGTGTGCCTACCAGGGGCCACAGGGCACACAGAGGTGTCTGCTTCTGCTGGCAGAAGGGCTCCAGTGGCCCTGACGCTCTTCACCGTGGAGTCCCTCACCATTTAAGTGAGGAAAGTGAGGGCTGGCAACTGCAGCCATCTTACCTAAGATGGAAAGTTCCCCAGTGTTCATGGCAGGAGAAACAGCAGAGGGTTTTTGTCCTGGCCATCAAGAAGACGCAGTTGGCAAAGACCATGCTGATCCTCCTGGGTTGCTACACCAATGAAATAGTCTTTCTGGAGACTCTCATAGCCACACTGTTAGACTTTAGAGCCTCTGGTCTAAAATTCGTTCAGTAATTATAATTCTCAAACAAAAGGAATTTCTTTTTTAAAAAAAAATATTTTTTACGTGTTGATGGACCTTTATTTTATTCATTTATTTATATGTGGTGCTGAGGATTGAACCCAGTGCCTCACACATGCTAGGCAAGTACTCTACCACTGAGCCGCAACTCCAGCCCAAACAAAAGGAATTTCTTTCTTTCTTTTTTTTTTAATTTTTTTAGTTGTAGATGGATACAATACTTTTACTTTATTTATTTGTTTTTATGTGGTGCTGAGGATGGAACCCGGTGCCTGACACGTGCCAGGCAAGCACTCTACCACTGAGCTGCAATCCCAGCCCACAAAAGGAATTTCTTAATCATATATTTGACTTTCAGTCTTCAGAAGTCTGTACACTTGACCTCAGGCAAATCACTGAACTTGTCTGTTCCTCATTTCTTTATCTTTCCTATTCAGTGTGTCTACTATGGTTTGTATTTATGAAAATACAGACTGTTCCCATGCCCTCTATAAACAGTGGAGAACAGGATTCCCCCATGTTGTTATTGTGAGACACAAACACAACTATGCATGTAGCGTCCCTCCAGACAGTTTCGTTTATCCCAACTTCCTTTTCTTGTTTTTCTAAAACATGGGAGTTGCTTGGAGACTGCTTAACACCAAATATAATAATGCCTATTATTTCAATAGAGCTCTGTCACTCACAAAACCCATGACATCACTTCCTGAATGATATATACACTACTCGTCACCCCTTTCCCTCCCTTTTTAACACTTTGAGAGTAGAAACAATAACCTCAAGCAGCTGTTCCTCCATGGAAATGGGGGGACTTTCCCATTCAACAACAATATGGTAGGGGCCCTACTATCCTCTTTGGGGCTTTCTTGGCCCAATTATTTTTGTTTTTGTTTGGTACCAGGGATTGAACCCAGGGGTACTTAACCACTCAGCCATATCCTTAGCCCTTTTTATTTTTTAAATTTTGACACAGCTTCTCACCAAATTGCTTAGGGCCTCACTAAGCTGCTGAGGCTGCCTTTGAACTTGCCGAGCTCTTACTTCAGCCTCCTGAGCCACTGGGATTACAGGCATATGTCACCACTCCTGGCTTGGCCCAGTTTTAATAAAAAAAATGATTACCAATACTTTGAAAATACAAACCATCACTGAAGTTTAATTCATTCTACAGAAAATTTCCTTTAACTTGATATTGACTAATTTAACATCTCCTTCAAAGAAATTTCTCTGTCTAGATGATTAGATGGGTTTGCCTGTATGGGTTTGCCAGTGTAAATCTATTATAAAATTTGAACTAAAAATGTGGTTCAAAGAGTTTAAGAATTGATTTCTCTTGAAACAAGTTTTAAAGATCATTTATCACGTGAAAATTCTAAAAAATCCATGAGGAGTCGTATTGAGGTTGTAATAAAAATATTTATATATACACATCATCTTAACATATGTACAGTAAAGCACTCTTTTTCTAATTTAAAAATTTGTGTTCTCTTTAATTTCACATTTAAAAAGTCTTAAGATGATCATCTTAAAATTATGTCACCAGTTGGGTATTTTCAACAAAAGCTGACAATCTGGCTAAATCCACTTCTACAAATATTACAGGTTTTCCCAGATTTTAAATAACTTCCTCATTATTAGCATCATTTAAAAGACAATGTCACTGGGGACTGGGATTGTGGCTCAGGGGTGCTTGCCTTGCATGCGTGAGGCACTGGGTTTGATCCTCAGCACCACATAAAAATAAAGATATTGTGTCCATCTACAACTAAAACTAAAAAATATTTTAAAAAAAGAATGTCATTGCATTGGTACAATACAGATTATTTTATAATGAAGTACAATGTATTAGCCTAATCTCTCTGTAGGGACCTCTGAAATCTTGAACATCACATAGGATTTAGCAACTGGTTTCTAATAAAGGTTATTTTTTCAATATGACCAGTAGTAAAATAATTTAGACATTAGCTGAATATTTAAAATTAGCTCTGTCTTCAACATAATAAAATCTACACTCTCTACAGCTGCTTACCGAATTTCTAGCTCTGTCGGCATTACGGGGTTTTCCAGGTACCGTGCTAGACGTGTTTCCAATAGGTTTTTCAGCAGGGAGTGGAGGTGGGCTTTGCGGATCTTCATGTAAACCTGGAAAAAATAGTAATTCATCAGTAATGCCTAGTCTGGGGTTCCAAAGAATGAAATGATTGCAGCTTGATTTCTTAGCAAAATGGCTAGCACAAAAAAGCCACAGAGAGGATGGATAGAAATGGATGTGTTGGTCAACATCAGTTACTTTCATTGTACATTCTATACAGAGTGAAAGGATTACTAAATAATTACAACAGCAGCTAGCACTTGTTATGAAACTTCTATGTGCCTGGCATTAACTCAAGGCTACTTTATTTGAATATAGTTCTTCAACCAATTTTTTTTTTAATATTTATTTTTTAGTTGTAGGTGGACAGAATATCTTCATTTTATTTTTATGTGGTGCTGAGGATCAAACCCAGTGCCTCACACGTGCTAGGTGAGCACGCTACCACTGTGCCGCAACCCCAGCCCCTCTTCAGCCAACTTTTGCATGCTAGATTCATCTGATCTACTAGCTAGTTGCCACATGTGGGTATTTAATGTAAATGAAATAAAATGAAAATTTCATTCCTCAGTTGCACAAGTCAAAAAACATGGTGACTTTTCTCCCTCCTTTCTTTCCCTTTTTTCTGTTACTGGGGATCAAACTTAGGGCTTGTACATACTAGGCAAGCACTCTATCACTGCACTACACCCCCAGTCCTATTTCTATTTTGAGACAGAGTCTTGCTAAGTTGCCCAGGTTGACCTCAATCTTGTAATCCTCCTGCCTCAGCCTCCCAGGTAGCACCACCATCCCTAGCACACATGGTTCAAGGACTCAACAGTCACCGGTGGCTAAGGGCTACTGTACTACGCAGGACAGATATGGAACAGTTCTATCTCTGCAGAAAGATCCAGTGGACAGTGTCGTGCTAGATAATATCCTACCTACTTTACAGGTGAAGAAACTGAAGGAAAAAATGCATAAGCTATCCAAGGTGTGTTTTGTTTTTGTTTTTGAACCCCAAAGCCTGTCTCGTTCTAATAAGACATGCTGTTTAATAGGTAGTGTACCCAACCCACTCCCATTCACAAGTAAATAAATGTTTTCTAATTCATTAGCTCTAGATTAATGAGCATAGTTAGCCTCAATTAAACAAACAATACTTTTACATTCCAAACTACATCCTTATCTCAGTAACAGTGTACTCCCAACTTATTTTAAAAGAAAGCAGAGACAACCAGATTTAATTAGGGACAGCTAATTAAAATCTGGGTGCAAAAATACCTGAGGAGAGGATGACCATAACACACTGAAGGAGGCCAAAGCCACCTTTTTACAGTGTTTATTTTGGGCCCTGAAAGGAGATGAGAATTCTCATTTTTGAAATAAACCCTTTCTACTTCCATTTCACATGAAAAACCTATAATAAGAGGATGATTTGTCAGGTTCCTGTTTTATCCACAGACAGGAAAACATTTTCCAAGGGAGGAAAATACGCAGGCCAGCTGCTGGGAAAACAATGATTTAGAGACAGGCAAGTGCTCGTAGTGACAAGCAGAGCCGCCCTGGGAATTAAGACACACACAGGCATATCCAACTCAGTCACCAGCTATTTCTCCCCCTAGGCTGGAAGTCACTGCTCATGCTAGGCAAGCATTCTGAGTCCCCAGCCCTGAAGGCAGTCACCATTTTGAAGACAATTCCCCTTGGTATACTTTCCCTATTCTTAAAAGGACAATGAATCGCACTTAGCATACAACACTATTGTAAGAAATATCTAAAAATACAAAGTAGAAATAGGGAAGCAGTGAGGAAGGAGCTTCTGGGCAGGAAAGGCCACCCCAGGTGTACCTGGTGAGGGTGAGCATGGAAAGTAGAATTCCACTTTTACATTGCATGCCAGCGAAGGTATCACTAAGAAAAGAATGGCATCTGAGCAGATACCTGAAGGAATGGGGAGAGAGGGAACCAGGCAGATATCTGGGGAAAGAATGTTCTAGTTAGAAGAAACAGGTCCCAAGGAGGAGAAGCTGATGGGTTTAAAGAATATCAAGGACTTCTGCACCACAGTGTTCCTTTCTTCCCTGGTCCATTCCAAGTTCTTCAGACACCAGAGTCTTGTTCTTTCTTTTCTCTGCAGCACAGAAATATTGCTTAATAACTAATAATAGATTTGGGGGAACTGGTTTTTGTTAGATGTAGGTACTCATTCATTCATTCATTTTCAGTACTAAAGATTGAACCTGGGGTGCTCCATCACTGAGCTATATATCCTCAGTCTTTTTTTATTTTATTAAATTTTAAGATAGGGCCTTGCTAAGTTGCCAAGGACAGCCTCAAACTCTTAAACTTGCAAACCTCAGCCTCCTGAGCAGTTAGGAGTACAGGCATGCACTACCATGCCTGCTAGGAGCAATACTTTAGAAACCATCTTGAAATCATGTGGAGTGGTGCATGCCTATAATCCCAGTGGCTTGAAAGGTTTAGGCAGGATGATCATGAGTTCAAAGCCTCAGCAAAAGTGAGGTGCTAAGCAACTCAGTAAGACCCTGTCTTTGAATAAAATACAAAATAGAGCTGGGGATGTGGCTCTGTGGTTGAGTACCCCTGAGTTCAATCCCTGGTATTCCTCCGCCCCCCCCCAAAAACCCCACCATCTTGGCATGTCAGTTCCCTCACATTTAGCACATGGGATTCACCTTTCTCACAGTTCCTGGAGTTCCCTTGGGAGAGTAAGGTTCTCCCCTGGTATGCCCAGTATACAGGCATGCAGAAAGGTCACCACAGCAGGCCTAGAACTCTTTTTATTAAAAAATATTTTTTAGTTATACATGGACACAGTGTCTTCATGTTGTTTATTTATTTTTTTGTATGTGGTGCTGAGAATTGAACCCAGTGCCTCACACGTGCCAGGCAAGCACTCTGCCACTGAGCCACAACCTCAGCCCAGGCCTAGAACTCTTACCCTTAGAAAGCCTGCTTTCAAGCTGGGCGCAGTGGTGCACGCCTGTAATGCCAGCACTTTGGGAGGCTGAGACAGGAGAATCATGAGTTCAAAGCCAGCCTCAGACACGGTGAGGCCCTAAGTAACTCAGTGAGACTGTCTCTAAATAAAACACAAAATAGGGCTGGGAATGTGGCTCAGTCATCGAGTACCCCTGAGTTCAATCCCTGGTACCAAAAAAAAAGAAGAAAGAAAGTCTGCTTTCAAGGTTGGTCCTTGGTTGGCATCTGGGAACTTGGACTTTGGGACATCTCCCACCATTCCCAGAACTGAGAAAACACAAGAATATATTTTATGTGGAATGACTGCTTTCCTTCTGGGAATCTGGAATTTAAGTACATGCTAAGATTTCTAGGGGTGCTTGTGTTACCAGCGCCAATTATGACCCTGGGCAGTGAGTCTCTCATGGACTTTTCTGGTTGACAACACTTCCCATGTGTTGTCATGACTCCTCGTTGGGAGGGTTAACTTGTGCTGTGTGACTTAACTAGACGCAGGCGCTTGTGTGCCTGGTTGCCTCACACACTTTTGCTGTAATAAATCATAGCCACGAATATAACGATGTTATGTCCTGTGAGTCTTCTTGTCGAATTGTCAGACCTGGCATCTTAAAGGATACAACACAGGGCTGGGGTTGTGGCTCAGTGGTAGAGCGCTTGCCTAGCATGTATGAGGCCCTGGGTTCGATTCTCAGCACCACATACAAAGCAATAAAATAAAGACATTGTGTCCATCTACAACTAAAAATATATATATAAAAAAAAGAATTAAAAAAAAAAAGGATACAACATAACAGGAGAATAAATTTAAGTATAAAAAGTTGTATTGCATAAGACCCACGCGGACTTCTGGCAATATTTACTATCGTTATATTTCACTGTGCCTGTTAAAATCCAGAGTGCATTTAATAAGGTAACAGCAAACAGGCAAACAACCCAAACGAGCTATCATTTTCTGATTTCTGAGCTCTATGACACTGTCAAAAGAAATACACCACCTGTTCTTTAATCCACACTATAGTACAATAGAACTTCCTAGGAAGTGAGGAACCACCAGAATTTGAGACACTTGACTTTTTCTTCCCCTCATTGTTCATAGCAACTCAGCTCAATCTTTTAGCTACTTGGCTGAGAGCCATCAGTTAATGGCTCATGAGACAAAAAACAATGTGATTCTTCTGGGTAGTGCTTCACAGAAAAAACAGACCCCTAAATAAAGGGCATGCCAGCAAGACAGTCCTGGGTGGTACAGGTTAAAGCCCTGGATACCTGCTCTGCTGTGAGGAGTGGGAAGACCCTTGTCTGACCAAGGCAGGCATGCTCCTGGGTTATAGAAAAGCACTGTGGGCATAAACGAAGGCAGAGGGCCACAGAGAAAGTGCTGCGATCACTCGCAGCAATGTCAGGAACTGCTCTGGAACCTACCATGTGTATGCACACACACACACAAAACACTTCTATCCATACTTAAAAAATAATCTCTGGGAGCCAGGCGCGGTGGCTCAAGCCTGTAATCCCAGCACTTAGGGAGGCTGAGACAGGAGAATCGCGAGTTCAAAGCCAGCCTCAGCAACGGTGAGGCGCTAAGCAACTCAGTGAGACCCTGTCTCTACATAAAACACAAAATAGGGCTGGGGATGTGGCTCAGTGGTCGAGTATCCCTGAGTTCAATCCCCAGTACCAAAATAATAATAATAATAATAATCTCTGGGGCCTAAAATAAACAGTTTTGACCCTTTGCTTTTCCATTATAATAAATATCAAATTTCTCTTTCCTTCTTCTTCTTCTTTTTTTTTTGCAGTGCTTGGGATCAAACCTAGGGCTTGTGCATACTAGGCAAGCACACTACCACTGAGCTATATCCCCAGCCCTTTTTCATATTTTATTAGAGACAGGATCTTGCTAAGTTGCTTGGGCTGGCTTTGAACTTGGGATCTTCCTGCCTTAGCTTCCTGAGCCGCTGGGATTGCAGGCATGTGCCATTGCACTTGGCTCACATTTCTTTTTGAAGTACTTGTTAAAGCTCATACAGAATTTCATCTATTGCACCACTCCAAAATCAAGTAAGAAATTATCTAAAAATGCATAGTTAGAGTAATTTAAAAAGTATTTTTACTTGCAACTGAGTCATCGTAAGAAGAAAAAAGGAATTTTCATACATTGTTATATGCTTTTAAACCTCTTGGATACAAATTTTCACACAATTCACACACAGCCATATTTAGATGGTGCTGATTGGAAAAATATACCCCTGATGAACACATACAACTTCATTTGCTATTAGTTTCAATTACTTTCCCACCAACCTTTACAAGAGGCCCCAAGATGGGATATTGCAATTGTTCTGAGACTCTCATTCTCCGTCCATTCTCTCTGTGTAAACACAACCTTACATAAAAATGAAATTCAAATTTACTGTGCTAATTCTGCAAAGAATTGAGAGATAACACCTTGCTTTTGAATGTCCATGACTATGAATAATAAATGGCAGGGTACCAATAATTTCAGAAGCAGACTTTGATAAATTAGCATATATATTCTCCCAAGCTCTTGGAAATGCAAATAAATAGGAAGGGGTAGAAGTGCTTACATTTTCCTGGTTTGGCTGGAATTCGAATTACAGTGGGCTTCCTGGCGGCTGCTGGTTGAATTGCTCTTTCTTTTGTTGGTTCCGTTTTTGTGGGGAGCTGAAAGGGATCTAATGGAAAACATAGTTTATTTTGCATGTTTTAGTTAACATGAACTCAAACAAAAAACCTCATTCATAATTTACGAGTCATATTTTTCATGCCCCAGGGAAAACTATTCATGGATAAACAAAATCTCAGTTTACAGAGACAAAAACAAAGTTGGAGCTCATAAAAGGAAATAATTTAGTGCTCTGTAAATAATTCATAGGGCTTTTCTTCCTCTGTGATGAGAGAGGTCCAGGACAATCCTGAATTATGTAAAGTGAGCTTTCAGGAGAGTGTAATCATTTCATAAGTGTCTGCCTGAAAATGAGGGGCAACTGAAATGAGACCTCTTTCCAAATCATAAACCCTCCCAGATCCCCCAGGAAGGAAGAGTTCTTCTCTCCTACCTCCCTGTTACCCAAAGGCCCACCAAGGCCCTCACCCTCCAGCACCCTGCCTGGCATGGAGATGGGGCTCAGCGGCCTTGGATTCAATAGTTCAGTTAAGTTCTACACTACAGTGATATGAACACAAAAAATGTTTTATTCCAGAAATAAAATAAAACATCTCCTTTCAAATATTTAATTTTGGGGTGAGGATATATGACCTCAGCGTTTCTCCATCTTTACTGATTTATTTTAAATGAATAGTATGTGCCTAGAGAAAGTATTTAAAACAAAAGCATAACTATATAACTTTTTTTTTTAATGGGAGGAAATAGACTTTTTTGATTTTTTTTTCTTTTAAGAATTTAACCTTTTGGGCTGGGGCTGTAGCTCAGTGGTAGAGCGCTTGCTTAGCATGTGTGAGGCACTGGGTTCGAGCCTTAGCACCACATATAAATAATAAATGAATAAAATAAAAATCCATCAACAACTTAAAAAAAAAAAAGAATTTAACCTTTAAGCCGGGTGTGGTGGTGCAAGCCTATAATCCCAGCACTTTGGGAGGCTGAGACAGGAGAATTGCGAGTTCAAAGCCAGCCTCAGCAACAGTGAGGTGCTAAGCAACTCAGTGAGACTCTGTCTCTACATAAAACACAAAATAGGGCTGGGGATGTGGCTCAGTGGTTGAGTGCCCCTGAGTTCAATCCCCGGTACCAAACAAACAAACAAACAAAAGAATTTAATCTTTATTTTTTATTTATGTGTCTTTTATGTGGTGCTAAGGATCAAATCCAGTGCCTCATGTGTGGTTAGCTAGGTAAGTTACAACCCCAGCCCTTGACTTTTTCCTTAATGTAAATATTCTTTTCAGTGGTTTGGGAAAATGACTGTAATTTTTTTTTTTAAAGATAGGAAACCAGGCACGGTGGTACATGCCTATAATCCTAGTGGCTAGGGAGGCTGAGACAGGAGGATTGCAAGTTCAAAGCCAACTAATGGTAAGATGCTAAGCAACTCAGTGAGACCCTGTCTCTAATAAAAAGAGCTGGGGATGTGGCTCAGTAGTCAAGTGCCCGAGTTCAATCCTTGTTACCTTAAAAAAAAAAGAAAAGAAAAAAAAGGTAGGAAATGTAAAAATAAATAGATGAGCAAAAATAAAATAAGGTGCTCTATAGCGGATGTTCTTACAGATAGATGTCAAGTCTCAGGAGGCTGACAGTACCTATTCCACCAGAGACAGAATGAGTGCATGCTGTAACTAGGCACTACTCTAGAGATCTGGCCTACAGGGAGGTGCTCCCTCTACCAATGCACTCCATGTTCCTTGGTGAGCAGCACTCATGTTCTGCCTGTGATGACCTGCAGCTCATAAGCCTTTTGCTGACCAGCTCTTTGCAGGACACACAAAAAGCTGACATAAGAATAAGCCGTTTTGGTAACATGACACTTCCCTTTCCCTTCCACCTGGTTCTTGGGCAACCACACCATTACACACTGAAGACTGAAACAGGGGCTTTTAACCACTGAGTCACATCCCCACACTAATTATTTTTTATTTTGAGACAGGGTCTTGCTAACTTGTTTAAGGCCTCCTGAAGTTGCTGAGGCTGGCCTCAAACTTGCAATCCTCCTGCCCTAGCCTCCTGGGTTGCTGAGATTACACTGCACCTGGCACTCACATATGTTTATCTGGTCTTAGTATCAGTGGTAGGTGGGGAGATAGAATGGTTCCGTACAACCCTATTTTGTCTTCCACTTAGGTTAGGGCTCCAGATGGTATGTTAGCTAAGATGATTATTATCAGGCTACTGTGAAAAAAAATTTGATGACCCCTTTATGAAAACCCTCAGCTTACAAGTGAGGTAAATTCTAAATTCAGAAAACCAGTTCAAGGGCTGGGGTTATAACTCAGTGGCAGAATATCTGCCTAGCATTTGCGAACCCCTGGGTTTGATACCCAGCACCACTAAATGAAAGAAATGAAGGAAGACAGACAATTCAAGACAGCAAAAGAACACCATCAAACTAAAAATAAAAGACTATATTATATAGTACAATTTTCTTCCACAGTAACCTATGTCCCCTGTGAAACAAAGCTCTTGCTTTTAGGTTTAGTCAAATTTTTTGAGTTAATTTCTTATTTTATGATCAAATTATTTTTTACTTCAAAGTAGTGTTTGTTGGGGCTGGGATTGTAGCTCAGTGGTAGAGCGCTTGCCTCGCATGCGTGAGGCCCTGGGTTCGATCCTCAGCACCACATACAAAGCAATAAAATAAAGACATCGTGTCCATCTACAACTAAAAAAAATATTAAAAAAAAAAGTAGTGTTTGTTGTTAAAAATGGGAAACATGAAGAAATATATAGCACAGAAAAATCTCTTGCAATCTCATCTCTGTAGTAATAGTTACGTCTAAAATTTGGTATGTGTGTTCATAGATTTTCCTATAAATATTATCTCTATTAGTATGTAGAAATTTTGAAAAACAAATACAGGACCATTTTACATCAATTTCTTTATAATTTGCTTTTGCACTTTTGTTTTTCAGTATGACTGGGTGCCTGCGACACATTGAACACTATTCAAGAGCTGGGAACCTACTGGAGAACCAAGCAAAGAATGACGTCATCGTACAGCTTCGGTTCCAGCAGGGAGATGGAGATGGAGACAACTAACAGCGGGTGTAACAGGTACACAGTTCGTGTGGTATACCAGAAGGTGAGAAGTACTATGGAAAAAGGAAAACGCAGAGCAAGTGGAGGGAACTCAGCTGTGGACAGAAGAGAAGCAGGTTACAGCATGCAACAGGAGTGTGGGCAGGGGTGTTAAGGTTTGGATTTAACATGTCCCCCAAAAGCCTTGTGCTAGAGGCTTAGCCTCCAGTCTGGGGTGCTATTGGGAGGTGGTGGAACCTTTGGGAGCTGGGGCCTAGTTGGAAGAGGTGGGTTACTATGGGTGCGCCCTTGAAGGATATATCCTGCTCCCAGTATCTTTCCCTCTCCTTCTCCCTCCCTCCTCCTGGCTGCCATGAGATGAGCAGCTCTCTTCCACCATGTGCTCCCGCCATGATGCTCTGCCTGGCCACAGGCCCAGACACAATGGAGCCAGCTGACCATGGACTGAAACCTCTGAAACTGTAAGCCAAAATACATCTTGTAAGTTGATTTTCTCAGGTTTTCTGTCACAGTAACGGAAAGCTAACTAACACAGGAGGGAAGGGTTCCATTAATGAGATTGTCTGTCTGTTTTTCCAACAGGTTAAACTACTCTTTTTTTTTTTAATATTTATTTTTTAGTTGTAAGTGGACATAATATCTTCATTTTATTTTTATGTGGTGCTGAGGATCGAACCCAGTGCCTCATGCATGCTAGGCGAGCATGCTGCCACTGCGCCATAATCCCAGCCCTAAACTACTCTTAATAGTTCTCTAACTTGAATAATATATACTTGGCCCTTGGGACACAGTAGTGCCAATGGATAAAAAGTAGCTGGTTCATTTATATTAAAACCCATTGTTGCACATATTACTAAATCCGAATTCTCTGAATGGGTCATCTATTCTAAGTACTATTAGCTAAAATGAAAGAATGTGAAGAATCCATTTAATCTTGGCATACATTTTATTCAAACAGAGAAACATAGTATCTTTTCTTCTGTACCCTTCCTTTCTGTTCATTTCTCAGTGCCACAGTCCCTGCTCTGCTTCTTTGGTTCAAAAAAAGGATTAAGGCTGACGTCTGTTCATGTAGTTCTACCTTTTAAGTGGCATTTCTGCTTTAACAGTTGCTTTGGATGATCTGTTGGTTATTAGTAGTTTTTAGTTAATGTTTTGGTTTAGTTTTTAGTTAATGTTTTCGGGGTGGGTGTGGAGAAGGAAGAAAATCTTGAGCATGAAATGACTTAAATTTTTTCCCAATTCAAATTAAATTCCGAGCCAGTGTGCCACCTACACACACTCAGATTCCAGGAGTGAGGGCATTGATGAGGGAGGCAGGGAAAGGAGAGAAAAGGCCAATTGGTGCTCCTGAGGAGTTGGGCAAAGGGGTACCCAAAAGGTACTTCCTGCTATAGGACTGGCCTCAGGGAATCCTGCCCTAAACCCTGCACACTGTGAGGGCAGATGGAACTCAGCTGTCCCGTGAAGGGGCTCCAGTCATTTAGTTTTAAATTGAAATAGCATTATATACAAAATATTCAAAGTGTCCTAGCTACCTACTCTCTCTCTTTGGGTCATTTATTTATTTATTCATTTATTTAAAACTTTTTTTAGTTGTTGATGGACCTTTATTTTATTCATTTATTTATATGTGGTGCTGAGAATCGAACCCAGGGCCTCACACATGCAAGGCAAGTGCTCTGCCACTGAGCCACAATTCCAGCCCCTGGGTCTTTTCTTTTTAATACCGTTAGCTGCTTTTTCATAACTGGCCCTCAGATCATGTGTATTCTACTATATATGTCTCAGTGAAAAAAATTCCTTTCTCCACACAGCGTGACCAGGAAACCCCGGTCTCCACCTCTGCTGGGAGTCTGGCAGGAGTGGGCTGCTGGATGATGGACCCCAGCTGTGCTCACTGCGTCAGAGGGCTCCGGGCTCAGCGTCGCCTCTCTGTCTGCATGTTGTCCTGGCTGCAATCCATTGGATCCATTCCGTGGAGTTGCAGATCAGTGGGGAAGACAAACAGCCTCACTTCAGTGAGGAGGAGGAGTTGAGGCCTGTTTCCCATCTTGACGATGGTGGGCAACACTCTACAGTCTGAAGATCAGACTTTTTTGTGTGTAGTGCTGAAGACTGAACCCAGGTCCTGGACCACCGAGCTACATCACCAACCCCTAAAGCTCCCTTTTTGAATTTTTTCACGGGAGGGTTTTTTTTTTTCCCCCTCTCTCATAGAAATGATAAGCAGGTCACATACAAAGCACAGACAGCACTTTGTGTCTGGGAATTCCAGGTGGAGCCAGGTAGGAACCTCAACCATGGGTATTTGTTAAACTGATTAAAGTTCCTAACCCTCTCACAGCAAGCAACTTTTGTATTTGGAGAAGTATTGTCCTAAAATGAGGCTGTGCTTCAAAGACTATAATGGTCACAGAAACAACTCTTGCATTCAATAAAACTCGGGTGCCTGAGGCTATTGCCTTGGAAGCAGAACTTAGATAAGACCTAATTTGTTGTACATATTAGCCAACATGCTGGCATGGTGAATAAGTCTGATGAAGCTTCCATAGTACTCTTAGAAAGCAGTTTTACCAGGCCACAAGCCTGACAGAATATCAACCTGTGGGTTCAAATATGTTTGGGTTATGATCAACCTGTTTGGACACTTAGCAAAAGATCCTTGCTGTTTATAATTTAAAATGTGCTTATTTGGGGGGCTGGGATTGTGGCTCAGTGGTAGAGCGCTTGCCTAGCACATGTGAGGTGCTGGGTTTGATCCTCAGCACCACATAAAGATAAATAAAGGTTACAAAATGCTTTAAAAATGTGCTTATTTTGGAAATTCACTCTTCAGAAATAAAAAGCACTAGTAGGAGTAAAAATGTACTTACTACAGTAAGGCTTTTTTTTTTTTGGCAGTGCCAAAAACAAAAACCAAGAAAATCCCAAAATTAAAAATGAGGGAGCCAGGCATCATGTTGCCCACTCGTAAACACAGTGGCTCAGGGGGCTGAGACAGGAGGATCATGAATCCAATGCCAGCCTAAGCAACTTAGTGAGGCCCTTAGCAACTTAGGGAGACCCTGTCTCTAAATTAAAATATATTTTAAAAGGTCTGGGGATGTGGCTCAGTAGTTAAGTGCCCCTGGGTTCAATCTCTGGTACAAAAAAAATAAAGAAAAGAAAAAAAGAGGAAATAACTTGAACATCTGCCAAGAGAAAACATTGAATTATGATATACTCTCATACTAGGATAAATTAGGTAGGTGTAAAGAAACAATGAGTTAGACTGTTAGCCTGAGAAGTAGGTAAAGCCCACAGCTGCGTACAGAGAGCAGCCTGCTATAATAGATGTGCTATGATGAAATTTTTGGTTAAAAATAGGAAAAAGTCTATGAACATGAAATGTCTATTGGTGTGGTGTGCCCAAAGTCAGAAGGCTGTACGCTTATGTTCACATTGGACTGAAGGGAGAAAGAAAAAAATTCAACAAAAATCTCCAGATTGTTACAACAAATACATTTTTCTTTTATAACTGAATTGTTTTTTTTCTGAATTCTTTTTCAATTGCAAGAAAAAAAAAGTTACAAGATTAAACTCAAACAACATCTATACCAAACCAGCCAAAAAAGAAAAAACAACTACTCAAGGAGAAAAAATTTCCTAATTCTTTTAGTTGCCTTTTCCAGGCAATAGTGGCCATCAATTTTTCCATGAAGTAACTAGGAAAATAATAACTTCTGGAAGGGCTGGGGCATAGTTCAATGGTGGAGTTCACGTAAAGTACTCTGGATTTAATACCCAGCACATATATACACAAAACCTACCTTTTTTTTGGGGGAGGGGGGATACTGGGGATTGAACTCAGGGGTACTCAAACATGCCCAGTCCTATTTTGTGTTTTATGTAGAGACAAGGGTCTCACTGAGTTGCTTAGCGCCTCGTTGTTGCTGAGGCTGGCTTTGAACTCGTGATTCTCCTGTCTCAGCTCCCCAAAGTGCTAGGATTACAGGCGTGCGCCACTGCTCCCAGCACAAAACCTCCTTTTTTTTGGATTCTATTTAAAAGGAGATAATGTAGATAAGTGTTTCCAATTTATCTAATTTAGACATATTCAGCTCATAACAATTGGTTTCTAATTGTAACCTTGATTCTTCAGAAAACTCACTTTTTTGGGGGCGAGTACAGGGCTGGAGATGGAACCCAGGATGTCACCATCCTAGGCAAGCATGTCTACCACCAAGCTACCCCCAACTCCACAATTTTATTATTTTTGCAATTTCTACTCATATTCAAGATCAGTAGGGAAAACAGTTCTTTTTCCGTAGCAAAGAAGACAAGAGGTAACTCTTATAGCTTCTCTCTGCCTAATTATACTTACTCAGCTGTTTGAAAAAAGATGCTAAACGATTTTTTAAAGATTAATGCGTGCCCATGGGCTGCAATTTAAATGGAATCAAAACGTTTTCAGGGAACACCAGTCCCTCATCCTCTCCCCCCTACCTAATTCCTCCTAAAGACTTCTGTCATATCAGCTTCTAATACACCTTTCCAAACACACTGTATATGACTTTGTTTTTTTCTTCTTAATACTGAGGATTGAACCCAGGGCCTTGCGCATGCCATGCAAATGCTCTACCACGAAGCTACATCCCCAGCCTTTCTTTTTAATTTTTATTTTTTAAAATTTTTGTTTTTAATTTTTTTTAGTTGTAGATGGACACAATGTCGTTATTTTATTGCTCTGTATGTGGGGCTGAGGATCGAACCCAGGGCCTCACGCATGCGAGGCAAGCGCTCTGCCACTGAGCTACAATCCCAGTCCCTATTTTTTAAAATTTTGAGATAGAGTTTCTCTAAATTGCCCAGGCTGATCTCCATTTCTGATCCTGCTTCAGCCTCCCAAGCAGCTGAGATTATAGGCATGCGCCACAGTGCCATGCTTGCATGTGACCTTTAAAACAAACAGTAGCTAAAATACCAGAGCACTGTTTTGTTCCTTGTATTTTTCACCTAATGACAACCTGGAATTTGGTCTACTGCTAGGAGATAATAGGGCTACCTGCTTTTTAATTACCACACAATACTCCATTGTACGGATATACCATAATTTATTGAAGCAGTCCACTAAAGCTTATGTCCAAGATTGTGTGGTTGAAACACTTAATCTAGAGCCCAAGATGGCCCTTGAAACACTGGAAGTTGTACCTCAAATTGTCCACATGTGAACTAATGGGCAAAGGAAAGATTTATAAGCTACATCAGATTCTCAAAGATCTGTGACCTACAAACGGGTAAAGAAGCTTGCTGCTGTAATTCTATGTGGGGCCACTCTTGCTTCTACAGTAATGACACAGAGCATTAAAAGAAGAATCTCCTACCCAAATCCAAGGAGGCCAGTGGCATATTTCTGTGCCTTTATTTGCGGTGTTTTCTGTCCTTTCACCCCTCACACCAGCATCAATTATTCTACATCTGCTACCAAACAAGCAGGCCCCTTTACACCTCTGTCTCTGAATGTTCTTCATTACCAGGTTGAGAAAAACACTGACGATAAAGTAGTTTTCCGCCCATTACCTGTCTCTAATAATGTGC
The DNA here is from genome assembly GCA_004024805.1 of Geosciurus inauris. Taxonomy (NCBI): domain Eukaryota; kingdom Metazoa; phylum Chordata; class Mammalia; order Rodentia; family Sciuridae; genus Geosciurus; species Geosciurus inauris. The sequence goes on along the minus strand of PVHX01003696.1, from coordinate 94,018 downwards.
TTGCTGTCGTAATTAGTTTCACCATCCCTGGCTGGCTTTGCTGTCATTTCTCTCCCTTGAGTTCTGTTAATAGCAGAAATTGGCTGCTAAACTATTATTCTGGTCTGCGCAATGGAGCTGACAGCAGAAGCATTCTGCTTTTTTCTTGACAACTGGGTATGATTTGTAAAGGTGTGCAGTGGAATTGCTAATACGTCTGAGCTCCATGACATTAACCTGGAAGGCATTCCACCCAAGAAATGAATCCAATATTAAATTGCCTGTTTTATGAGTTTTCCTTTAGTAATTTTTCTAATCTTTACAATGTTTTCATAGCTTCAGTATTTTCTGATCTCTATTTCCTGAGATGAATACAGCAACTTCATTTTTATGAACATTATTTTATAGATTTTCTTTATTTTTGAGGGAAGACAAAGAGAAAGAAAGATGTATGTGAGTTTCCTTGCTCCTCTGTTCCTTTCCTGGGCCTGGCAGATACCTGGGTGATCAGGCGAGGTTTTACAAAGAGACCTTTTTTACAATAACAGTGCTATTGAAATACCATCAAAAAGCCACAAAGCCCCCTATCAATTCCAGCCCCAGTGATTCCAAAAGCCTTTGTAGGTCAGCAAGCAGGGAAGCAAAAGAGCCAGTGAGCACTCTAGAAAAATCCCTTGGGTGGCCAGAGTACACAGGGTGACAGATTGAGTGGACTCAATCCAGGAGGCCACTGCTGCCTGGGTAACTTGGAGAAACCCTATCTCAAAATTTTAAAAAATTAAAAAGAGAAAGGCTGGGGATGTAGCTCATGGTCAGATCAGGATCATGCTCAGAGCACCTGCCTGACCTGGGCACAGAGGCAGAATGAGGAGAGAGAGAAACTGAGAGGCAGACTCGGGAATTATTCAGAAGGCAACAGCAGCAGGTGATGGTAACAAATTGGGACAGGAAAGGAGAGACGTAACAGGAATAAGGTCTACCTGATGCTCACTTGCCACGTTTCGGACACTGTGACAGGGCTGTCCTGCAAAACCACACTTAATCCTTGCAAGACACTGCAATGAGGAGCATCAGTATCCAGTATTACAAATGAGGAAACCAAGGGACTGAGGAGGTAAGTAAACTGGCCAAGGTCACGTGACAATCATGGCTGAGCCTGGTAGATGCCAAATCCAAACCGAGCCAGGTGACACAGTGAGACGACTCCAGGAGCATCTCTAGGTTTCTCAGGGGAAGGCTGGATGTGTGGTGGGTCACAAAGTGAGGTGCCCAACACAGGAGGAGGAGGTTAGACAGAAGATGAAGTATCTGGTTGAGTCTAACTTCATAGTGGAGAGCCATGGTTAAAGGTGGGGCAAGCAAATTATACATTTTGCTAAAAGACTGCCCTAATAATTAAATGTTGTGTAATGAAGTGGCAGAAATCAAGAAACAAAAAGCTGAGTATGAGACACGAGACTGAATTTATGTTGAATATATTGTTGACCTTCCTTTTCAAACATGACTATAATTATCTGCTTGATAATATGGAATAAATTCTCAGCACTTAGTAACCAAGCTGCCATTCTCACAGCATCTAGCAGACTCTTAAAAAGGTGTTTTTTCTTTTATACTGTTTCCATGCCTTAATAACTTCCTGCTGTTGGGTTTATCCATCCCCACCCTTCTCTGAAACTAGTTAATACCAAAGATTTAAGGAACAAAATGTTAACAATGACTTGAAAAGTTGGTTTTTTTTTTTTTTTTTTGGTACTAAGGATTGAACCCAGGGACGCTTAACCCCTGAGCCACATCCCCAACCCGTTTTTATATTTTTATTTAGAGACAGAGTCTCACTGAGTTGCTCAGGGCCTTGCTAAGTTGCTGAGGCTGGCTTTGAACTCACGATTCTCCTGCCTCAGTCTCCTGCCTCAGTCTCCCACCTCTAGCTCCCACTGCACCCGCCTAGTGCATGTCCTCCAACTTTCCAACCTCTAGGACGCTTTTAATGCGAAGCCTGAATTTTCCACCTGCCAGAGTAAGGGAAGCCAGCCCGACAGCCTCGCTGGTCCTTAGCCCCACAGTGCTCTGGTCCTGTCTCCCCCTTCACTGTCTCCAATCCCCACCTCACTCCAGGTTTCTTAATTTCTCTGTTCATCCCCATGTCTACACATCTCAATTAATAACTTTTATATTGCAACAAACCCAGCAAGTGATATTGAAGGTGTCCCCGATAAGTTTAGGTTCCCCTCAGACTTTTAGAGTTTTACTCACCTAGAACCATCTCTGAACTGATGGATTCTTCAGCCAGGTTCCCAGGGGAGGTGGGCAAGACATCGTCATCAAAGCTGATGAGGTCAATGTCCCCCAGGGACTTGCTTTGCAGAGCTGGAACTGGGGGGTTGGCCGCAGGCCCTTCTCCCAATGACCTGAATGCTTTGGCTTGTGATGCCACCGAGAGTCGGGGAGGAACAGGGATTGGTTTTGGTGGAGCTGAAGGGTAGGTGGGGTTTTCTGAGGAAACTGATTTCTTCGGCTGCAAGGGCCTTGGAGCAGGAATCGGGACTTTCTTCCCAGCATCGGGGCTATCGGCCAGGGGCCCTCCTCCCAAAATCTCATGATTAGCACTTCGTATAAGGCCAGGAGTTGGTTTCTTTGGCAATTCAGGTTTGGTTACTGGCACATTTCCTGGTTCTTGTGGTGAAGAGAACGGGATGAGCCCATCCCTGGAGGTCACCTTGAGTCTGTTTTCAGCCCAAGAGTCCCACTCTCCAGAAGCTCTGTTAGCAGCTGGTTTGGGAGCCACAGAAGGTTTCCCTGAGGAAACAGCAGGCTTTGGGGGCAGCGTGCGGGGGGTAATCTCTGGTTTCTTGGGCAGTACCGAGGTTTCTGCACTAGTCTGATCCTCAAATGCTCTGATCCTTGAAACAATACTATTTTGGCTTTGTTCTGTGTTCATCATGTTCACCCGTGCCTGACTGTCTAAGTTGTTGGTACTGTCCAACAGACCCTGGGGCCGGCCTGGGGATGGCTCCTCTTCTGGGACTGCTGTGCTGATTTTCTGCTGAGTTTTAGCTACTGGTTTGAGGTTGCTTTTTGATCTTGGTTTTGGCACTGGACATCTTGGAGCAGTGGGGTTTTCTGGACAACTCGGTTCTTCAGAAATATCAAAGACTATTAAAGGAGCCACATTTGCAGAGATATTGCTGGGTGAGGCTGCTGGGGAAGGCTGAAGAGGCTTGAGAGGCGCCTGTAGTGCTGACAAGACCAAAACAAAGTGGCCATGTTATAATTTAAAGGAAAAAAAATGACAGGGGACATACTAATTTTGAAAATATGCTTATGGACTATCAGGGAAGTTTGGTTTCCTTCATGAGCAAAAGTGACTGCAAAATCAATGGGGCAAATGTTTATATTCAGCTTCCTGCAGGAGGAATATAAAAATATGAAATATTTTTATATGTGTCCATATAAAAATGGCCATTATATTGTATTTTAAAATACTATGACATTCCTGATTTTTTTTTTTTTGGTACCCAGGGACCAAATTAAACCCAGGGACACTTAACCACTGAGCCACACCCTCAGCCCTTTTTTTGTATTTTATTTCAAGACAGGGTCTTGCTGAGTTGCTTAGGGCTTCACTAAGTTGCTGAGGCTAGCTTTGAACTTGCAGTCCTCCTGGGATCCACTGCGATCACAGGCATGCACCACCTCACCTGGCAAATTCCCGATCCTTTTTAAGTATATATATGAACCATTTCTCTCTGATTGTCAAAATTCAACATCTTTAATGCTTTACTTTTCCAAAGCAACTTCCTCTTACCTCTGTCACCTGAATAAAATACTTTGTAAAAACCTGATAGAAAAATCACCCTTAGCATCCTATCAAGTTTAAGTTGTTAAATCTAAAATCCTTCTCAACGGGATAAGTGGAGGGCATCCATGGTAATGTATACCATGAGTCACCCAGATGATGTTTTTGTGACATGAACTGGTGTGAGCCCAAGAGATCAGGGCTGCAGCTCTTAAGAATGATCTATTATAATAATCATTGCACACCCAAATAGAGAAAGCACACAGTGATCACAATCACTGAGAAGCAGAGCTCAATGAATTATGCACAAATTGCAAATTATTGTAAAAGCTGGAAGCTTACTGATTACTCTCCTGGAACTAGGTCAGAATTAGAGAAGACAAATTACTTGCATTACTTTGAGGCAGATTGTTGTCTATGTCTTCTGAAAAGTCAGTCTGAGTTGCAGAAGTGATAGTGTGCCTTGGAGCAGCAGCAGCATTATTATTATTTGTAGTGTTAACTTGAACTTGGTTGATTTCTTTTATGACTTGTTCATAAGAAGGTGGGAGCTACAAAACAAAGAAGGAAAATTTTAGATATCTATGGGCGATAGCTAAGGTGTTGACAGTCACACTGCTTTTATCTTTGAATTTCATTTTTAAAATAAAATGTAAAGAGGTAATGGGATGCTTATTTACCTCAGCAGGAACCAGCTCATTCGACCTCCATGGACCGGTGGCAGGAGTTGGAGGAAATCCCAGTCCTGGAGGTGGGGCTCCTGGAAACCACGAGGCTGGCCTCAGAGGCTCGGCTGCCACAATGGTGATCTCTGGGCGCCTGGAGGACAAAAGTCTCCGTGAGGTTCTGCAGGCTGGTAATAAGCTATTATTGTTTATTTGTAAATGTTCAAAGGTTAGTGAAAACAACTAGGACCCCCAGCAGTGGTTTAAGAACTGGCCTGGATTATCTCTAGTAGCACATGCAGACAGGCTTCAAGGGAACAAATAGGAGTCTTCCTTTGGCTCTGGCCTCAAAAAGTTAGAGATGAGGCTGTAGTGCAGCCTTGGGTGATAAGGACAAGGACCAATTATAAGGCCCCTTCAATTTCTTCACTCCAGGGCTCGGCTGCTGTGCAGACTCCAGACAAAAATAGGGAGCATGGAAGAAAAACATACTGGTCAATAGTATTGTTTGGTTTCTGCTGATATAAACCAAGTGCTCTGAAATGAAAATTACCATATAAAAAGAATACCCTCATCCTCCTTATTCCATCTGTATCTTGGTTCACAGCTCTCTGTAAGTGGCTTCGGTTTATATCTACACTTCTGGATGTGTCTGTATCCCTGGTCAGCGTGCTATCATGATTTCATGATTAATCTGTAATACTGGAGAGGCATGGAGATTTAGGCCTAGCTTCTCCATTTTTTAATTTTAATTTTTATTTTTTTGGTACTGGGGATTGAACTCAGGGGCACTTGACCACTGAGCCACATCCCCCATCCCCAGCCCTGTTGTGTTTTATATTCAGAGACAGGGTCTCATTGAGTTGCTTAGCTCCTTGCTTTTTTTGCTGAAGTTGGCTTTGAACTCGCCATCCTCCTGCCTCAGCCTCCCAAGCTGCTGGAATTATAGGCATGTGCCAATGCACCCGGCTTAGCTTCTCCTTTTCTTAATCTGATTCTACACTTTTTTTTTTGGTACTGGAGATTGAACTCAGGAGTACTCGACCACTGAGCCACATCCCCAGCCCTATTTTGTGTTTTATGTAGAGACAGGGTCTCACTGAGTTGCTTAGCACCTCGCCCTTGCTGAGGCTGGCTTTGAACTCGCGATTCTCCTGTCTCAGCCTCCCTAAGTGCTGGGATTACAGGCTTGAGCCACCGCGCCCAGCTTTATTCTACATTATGTTGTACTTTTACTTTCAATCTTGTTTCCCAACACATACCTACTGTATGACCCTAGGAAGATCAATCTATCTTTCTGAGCCTCAGTTTTCTCAGGGAGGAGGATACCTACTCCGCCTTTCTGCAGTACTCTATGGAAAATAAAAATAAAAGAGCACTGTTGTTATCAAAACTGTGCACAGATGAACTTTCTCATGCTAGCTGGTGAAGTAGTAGAACCTTACCCTTGATTAAACTTCAGCTGCATTCCTGAGAACCTCTGCTTATAGTTTTTATCTAACTAAATAGTAAGAGTTACTAGTCATCAATGTTAAGCTCTGTGTACATGAATCCTTATGACAACCTGAGATGTAGGTGTGATTAGCGCCATTTTAAAGATGGGGATAGAGATGCTAGGGAGGTGAAGCAGCTTGTCGACGGTCCATGGTGGGATTTGAACTTGGTTTTGCCTGACTCTAAAGTCCATGTTCTTCATTATTCTACACTGTACTAGAATAAATTTGAAAGAGGGCTCATGACTCACAAAACTATCCGTTTATTCTCTTGTCCACCCTTCTTCTGTCTATCCATTCTTCCACTTATCTAGCTACTGTCTCCCCACCTTCCTTTCGTTTTTCCAACCACTGACCCACCATTTATCAATAAAACAGTCAATAAAACATTTTCAGGCTCATATCACTTCTTCTCTCAAGTAAAATCATCATTCAAACCTGCAGATCAATTTGGGAGATGTACTGATGAGGCAGAACACGGTAATGCCTTACTTATGAAAGAAATATTTAATTTGCCAACTGACCCACTTTTATTTCCATTATTAACAAAACATATGCCCTCTATTATAAATAGAATCATACCTCCTATCTCGATGAAGTTCACTCTGAATAGAAGTCCGAGAAGCTACAGAAGAAAGAAGAAACTGATATAGCAAAAATTAGTGTATTCAATAAAGATTCAATTTTTTTTAAACAATTTTTTTTTAGTTGTAGATGCACACAGTATCTTTATTTTATTTATTTTTATGTGGTGCTGAGGATCGAACCCAGTGCCTCACGCATGTGAGGCAAGCGCTCTACCACTGAGCCACAATCCCAGCCCAAGATTCAAATTTTTTTAAAAATATTTTTTTAGTTGTAGATGGGCACAATGTCTTTATTTTATTGCTTTGCATGTGGTGCTGAGGATCGAACCCAGGGTCTCACGCATGCGGGGCAAGGGCTCTACCGCTGAGCTACAATCCCAGCCCCAAGATTCAAATTTTTATAGAGCGCACAATTAGAATGTATGAATTTTACATCATATAGAATCATATAGACATTATATAGAATGTGTGAATTCTAATATCTCCAATTAGAAGAATAAATCAGGAGCAAATATTTTTATACAGCAATACGTTGATTACAATTATGTATTTGAATTATATAAGAAAAGAGATTTCAAAAACTCCCCAAAGCACATTCTGTGGTTCTGAAAATAATTTGAAGAATGCACAGAGAAAAGCAGATAGCTAATAAATACAAACTGCATGTCAGAGAATTAAGATGATGACATGAAATAACAATGGGAAGAAATTTTTTAAAAATACCTATTCTAATTTATATGACTAAACTTTTGTTACAATTGTTTATAGCTCTATTGTGAAGAGTGTGGAGTGGTCAGATTTTCATCTCTTTTCTTACCCAGAATTTTATAATCTCTAAGTAATTGCTCTTTATTAATTAATTAAGAGATAATAATAAATGAAAAAGGTATTCAAATCATTATAAACATATTTATAATGCATATTTTTATATGAAGCATTGACTTCCTCCTCAAAAGGTTCAATGATTATATTTCTTTCCAAATTTTATTTTACAAAGCAAATTGAGTATTAATTAAACAATCTAAAAAATGTCACATGTAGGGGTGAAATTTTATGTAATAGAGACTATTATTTCTGTTTTCATTTTTTTTTTTTTTGGTACCAACGATTGAACTCAGGGGTGCTTAACCCCTGAGCCACATCCACAGCCCTTTCTTATATTTTATTTAGAGACAGGGTTTCCCCAAGTTGCTTAGGGCCTCACTAAGTTGCTGAGGCTGGCTTTGAACTTACGATCCTCCTGCCTCAGCCTCCTGAGCCGCTGGGATTATAGGTGTGTGCCACTGAGCCTGGCTATTATCTCTATTTTCAAGTAACACATTGCTAAGATCCTTCTGGAAAAAAAAAAAAATCAAGTACCACACCGTAAGGATTTGTACACAAGGGGAATTTGTGTCAGACATAAAACTATTTTGACCAGTTGCTTTTAGTCTCTTTCCATGACTACTTTCTCAATGTTTCTGATTTGAAAAGATTAAAAGCATGGATCTTTTCTTTCTTTCTCTTACCAATTCACTCCTCTCTGAACAAGAAGGCTGCCAAACACTGTGGTAGTGGAGTAGTGGTGGGAAGGAAATGTCAGCTCGGGTTGGTGCTGGGACAGCTGAACTGATATTGGGATTAGCAAAGCAAACCTCTACATCTGAGACCCAAGCTCTTGGATCTTTACTTGGAAGACCCCTTGTATTATTGTCATTAAGAGCTAAACTAAGCTGAGGTTTACTTTGTCTACCAGAATAAAAGGGGACAGACATGGTGGAGCTGGCAGGGTACATCTGATTGGTGAGAAGGTGTCACTGAGCCAAGGCTCAGCCCAGAGTGCTACAGTCACATCGCCACCACCGCTCAAGCTGCGACCCACAGACAGCGCGTAGAAGACCGCATGTTATTGTCACGAACATACCTCTTCCACGTGGCATTGTGCTGTGTACTATTCATGAGTACTAAGGGAAAAAAAGAAGGGGTTACAGAAGAGGAAAAGAGGGAAAAAAGAGCAAGCTCAGCTGCCTACGCTCTAAAGGGCTTCCTCCACGCCATGCTTTCCCCGCTCTGCACGATGAGATGGAAAAGAAAAGCCCACGACTGTAGTTTCATAGGGTGAAGAAATATGGCTCTGCAGAGATGTGTCTGTACAGACCATCTCACACAGAACCATAGTCAAAAAAGGTGCCTGTCGTTTTCAACAAAGATACCAAAAAAGAAAAAGAAAAACCCACCTCTAAAAACCATTTTGCAAAAATCAATTTGCTCCTTCAATAGGGACTGATTTTAAAGTATGAATAAAACTTAAAAGGTAATTTAGCAGTCGATTTACATTCTTTTACATTAGTGGCTTTTAGCCAGATTCTGCCCCTTCACACCAGAGGTCATTGGTAACAGGTCCCCAGCCCCTGGCAGCAGAGTGGCATTGCTCCTCTCGTGCCCAGACAGAGGAGGGGGCTTCAGTCACCTGCAGATGTTCTTTTCCACAGCCCCCAACAACTGCTGCTTCCTCTCCCCTTTCCTGATCCCCTCCCCAACTCCTCTTCAACAAAATCTCTTCTCTCTTGATCTTTATAAAACAATTGTCACTTTGTCAGGGTTGAGCAGGTTTAATAGCTTGAAACACTTAAGGTTTTTGTGAAGATTTTCATGTGGTATCTCCTGCTCGTCCTGCTAATTCCTCAACTACCCATTTATACCCGTCATTCTCATTCCCCAGATCAGACGGATGTGATGTAGTTGTCACCAGGGGAACTGCATTTGCCATCAACACATAGATCAACATGCCCCATTTAACTTCTCTGCCATAGGCTGCTGGTCTCTCCTGCAGTTTGGGCTAATACCACAGAAGAAAGGTGTTGTTTTCCTTACTTTAGCCGGGCGCGGTGGCTCAAGCCTGTAATCCCAGCACTTAGGGAGGCTGAGACAGGAGATTCGTGAGTTCAAAGCCAGCCTCAGCAATGGCGAGGCGCTAAGCAACTCAGTGAGACCCTGTCTCTACATAAAACACAAAATAGGGCTGGGGATGTGGCTCAGTGGTCGAGTGCCCCTGAGTTCAAGCCCCAGTACCAAAAAAAAAAGTTATCTGAACTTTAACTTTAAAGTTACCTGGTTCTACAGACTGATTCGGACACTTTCCTAGTGCAAATGCTAAATTCTACATGCAAAACATATTAGGAGCTGGGTGCGGTGGCGTAAGCCTGTAATCCCAGCACTTTAGGAGGCTGAGATAGGAGGATCGCGAGTTCAAAGCCAGCCTCAGCAAAGGTGAAGTGCTAAGCAACTCAGTGAGACCCTGTCTCTACATGAAACACAAAATAGTGCTGGGGATGTGGCTCAGTGGTCGAATGCCCCTGAGTTCAATTCCCAGTACCAAAAAATTAAAATTAAAAAAATTTAAAAAAACATCAGGTTATCTATGAAAAGGTTGAGATGTAGGTTTCTAATATTAGCACCAATAAAGAATCCTCTCAAGTTCCAGCAGGATTCTAAGCCTTGAAAGACCCTCAGGGATCATCCTCCTCAAACCACAGAGGTGGAGACTGAGGCCTGAGAGGGCTGAATGAACACCCCTCAGGACCGGGGCTGGGGGCAGCTGGCTTCTGGTGTGGAGCCAGGCAAGCTGCAAGCTAGTCCTGATTCTAAATTAATTCAAAATTCAACATCAAGTGATCAGAAGAAATAAACATGTAGAAAGATTGTTGTATTATAAATATCCTCACTAGAGGTGTAAATAATAATGTGGTGATTTTTCTTATTAAACAATAATTACAATAGCATTAAAGGTGTAAATAATGATGATGATGATGTGATCCTCTCCCTATTAAACAGTAATTACAACAACAGGTATTTTTATTTTTTTTCCAGATTCAGAATCTACTGAATAGGTGATGAATAAAATATTTACTAAATGAAAAAAAAAATCTGTGCTATAGAACCACCTTATCAGTGACAGTCACAAAAGCTCACTGGCTGCATTTGTGGGGGCCTGGGTAGGCACAGATGCCTGTGACTCAGTAACAAGAATATCCATGGAGGGAAAAGCTCCATGGCCCTGAAGTCCAGAGGTCTACGATCACATCCCAGCTCCACTTCATGAAGCCCGTTTACCTCCCAGGACTCAGTTTCCCCCATCTGTAAAATGGGGTTCACACGTGCCACACAGGGTGTTATCTTATAATGCATGTGAGACATTTCTTCACTTGTGGTAGGTAATCAATATTAGCTAAATCTGAATTTCAAGGAAGAATCCTGAACTAACCCTGAACCTTCCTCTTAAAAAGCTAATGACAGGAAGAATATAAAATTATAAACATCTCATATTAGAACAAAAAGCTAGCAAAAATATTTAGGGCTCACAAAAATGAATAGCACGTGGCAAGCACTCTACCAACTGAGCTATATATATCCCCAGTCCATTTAAGCAATATTTATTTTAAAATATGACAGTCTGTCTCCTTGCCAGGGTTAGATGACTGAATCTAGGATAGTACAATACACATTTTAATGGGTTGGCTAAGATAAATATTACTTATGACTTTTTTCTTTAAGAATAGTTAAAAAGAGACAAAAAAAAAAAAAAAAAAAAAAAAAAAAAAAAAAAAAAAAAAAAAAAAGAGGTGGCACAATTATCCCTTGCTCTCTGTTTAAGAGGATCTGTTTGGCTTTCTTGCCCAACAGTGGGAATAAATACAAATAGGAATTTCTTCAGTGTTTACAAAGTGACCGAGATGTAACAATCAAAAGACACCTGTGTTATAGTTATCCCACTCCTCAGAGTATGCCCAAAGTATTTAAAATCAGTATACTATAGTGACACGGCCACATCAATGTTTATAGTGCCTCAATTCACACGAGGTGCCCTTCAACAGATGAATAGATAAAGAAAATGTAGTACTATACACAATGGAATATCAGCCATAAAGAAGAATGAAATTATGGCTTTTGCTGGTAAATGGATGAAACTGGAGACTATCATGCTAAGTGAAATAAGCCAATCACCAAAAACCAAAGGCCAAATGTTCTCTCTGAAATGCAGATGCTGACTCACAATAAGGTGTGTATGTGTGTGTGTGGGGGGGTGAATAGATGTTCACTGAATTAGACAAAGGGGAATGAAGAGAAGGGAGGGAAGATGGGAATAGGAAAGACAGAATGAATCGGACGTGACTTTCCTGTGTTTATATATGAATACACGACCAGTGTTAACTCCACACCATGTACAACCACAAGAATGGAAGTTATACTGCATGTATGTATAATAGGTCAAAATATACTCTACTGTCATGTAGATCTAAAAAGAACAGATAAAAAAAGAATTAACAAAAGGGGAGGGTTGGGGCTGTAGCTCAGTGGTAGAGCACTTGCCTAGCATGTGTAAGACACTAGGTTCCATTCTCAGCACTGCATATAAATAAAATAAAGGTCCATTGACAACTAAAAAAATATTAAAAAAAAAAAAACAAAAGGCAACTGGGTTAGTTAAAATACAAAACCCACCAGCAGATAGGGGAAAGCCAGAGTCTTGCCTAGGCTCACCTCCTCCTTCCTCTCCTGCTGTTTTACCAATTTCCTCTTTTCGGCTCCCTGCTCCCAAAGGTCCCACTCACCTCCTAGCGTCACGCACGATGACCTGAACTCATCACGGCTCACCCACTCCTTTCCAAATCTTTTACTCCTCCGACATCTAACACACAACCACCTCCTGGTTTTTCTATTATTCTGACTATCCTTTTTCAGCTTCTGGCCTACTCCTCTTGAGCTGCCTTCTCCTCCAGCTTTGCCCGGCCCAGAGGACTCAGGAGAAGCAAGAGCCATTCTGAAGGATCTCTGGGAAGAACAGATGACCACCCGTGACAAAGTCCTGGAGTTCAAGGAGAGGTAAGAAGCCGGGAAGGACAGCAGGACCCAGTGGGAGGAGGCCCTCTTCCACAGAAGGACCTGGTTTACTGGGCCATGTGCCTTTTGCCTTATGTTCTCTTGAAGACAGAGCACGATCTCAGATATCACAAGATTCTGCCCCTTGTCATCTTGTCCATCCTGTATACTTTTCCCCTTAATGTTTAGCCACCTCCAGGAATTTGCCTATAATTTCACTACCCCAAATTATATCCCAGCCAAATTCGTGGCCTTAATTTCCTATTTAAATTCTCTTCTTGCCCCTCCTATCCCACCCCAGGAGTACCAAGTCACGAATTTTTCATTTTAATGTCCCAATCCCCTTCATCGCACAGGGTGGCATGCCCTCATCTTTAGGGCCCTCATGTTTAGGGCCAACAAAGAACCAGACAGGGTGGAGAACATGGAATATTTTTCATTATGGCCACCTTATACAAATTTTCACTGGAATGGTTCAAATGCATGTTTTTCATGACCTGAGGATATCTTAACTTCAAACTAAAGATAAAAAATTCTGTTTCCGGGCACTGGTGACGCATGCCTATAACCCCAGCAACCTAAGAGGCTGAGGCAGGAGGATTGCAAATTTGAGGCCAGCCTCAGTAACTTAGCAAGATCTGGTCTCAAAATCAAAAATTAAAAGGGGTAGGGACATAGCACTCCAGGGTTCAGTCTCTACCACCAAAAAGGAGTGGGGCTGGGAATAGAACATCCCTAGGTTCAATCCCCAATACCACAGAAAATATAAAAAATTGTATTTCTAAAAACAGGTTATATTCTCCTCAGCATAAAAACCCTAGCTTGAATAATGAAAACATCTAAAATCTCATTTTCCTTCTTTTCTATAACTGGTAATCCATGTTCTATTTAGAAAAGGGGCTTTTCCAGAGCACTTTATTTAAAAAAGAGTCTTAAAACCTGTTCCAAGAGCAAATTTTAAAGCTTTAACCAAGAGGTAAAAAATCATATCGGTGTATCATTCTGGAGGGAATTCTACTCACAGTAGTTCTTTTTTTTTTAATATTTTTTAGTTATACATGGACACAAGTCTCTTTGTTTATTTATTTTTATGTGGTGCTGAGGATCGAACCCAGTGCCTCACACATGCAAGGCAAGCACTCTACCACTGAGCCACAACCTCAGCCCCTCACAGTAGTTCTTATATGTAAAAGCATGTGCCTGCTTTCATATTAATATAGCATAAAAATGATACCGTAAAGACCACTCATGAAAGCAAATGAACCAAAAAGGACACAGCTTCATAGTTTTTTTGTTGTTGCTTTTTTAGGGGGGTGCCAGGGATTGAACTCAGGGGCACTCAATCACTGAGCACATCCCCAGCCCTATTTTGCATTTTATTTAGAGACAGGGTCTCACTGAGTTGTTTAGGGCCTTGCTTTTGCTGAGGCTGGCTTTGAACTCGTGATCCTCTTAGCCTCCCCAGCCGCTGGAATTACAGGTGTGGGCCATCACACCTGGCTGGCTTAATAGTTTTTAAGCCCATCAGATGTCTTAACTATAGGAAATGGTTACATAAAATTACATCAGATCACAGATATTGACAACTACCTAGCCATATTTAAACAGCTTCATTCTATAAGAGAAAGGTGTTGTTCTTTCTGGCTTACCAATAAAGCTGAAAAACCACCTGTTTGAACTGTTTTATTATTTCTTAGGAGAAACTAATTTTGTTGGGTTCTTTTTATAGTCATCAAACACAATCACATGCAGGAAATCTAAATCATCATTTAAAATTATAACAGAGGGAAATACAGAGCAGGAAAAGCAAACTTACATCTCTTGATTACGGCTCTAATCGATGACAAAGGTCCTTGGCTAGAAAAAGAAAGAAAGAAAACGTGTCACACAGTTGCCATTCTTTTGAAGAGTTATTCAGAATGCTGAATCATTCTGGGACTAACATGGTGCCAAGCAGCAAGTTAGATACAACAGTCACTGGCTTTTTTTTTTTTCTTTCTTTTTTTGTGGTGCTGGAGATTAACCCCAGGGCCTTGTGCATGCAAGGCAAGCAGTCTACCCACTGAGCTATATCCCCAGCCTAGGCCTATCATCTTTACAAAACAAAAAACTAAAGAGAAATTTTAAATGGCCTTTTATATTTAATCTGTTGTATAGGAAGTGAGGGGCCTGATGAAGTACATCTTCTGTGTAAATAAAATTTTGCCTTAAAATTGCTTTCATAGAGCCGGGCACGGTGGTGCACACCTGTAATCCCAGCACTTAGGGAGGCTGAGACAGGAGAATCTTGAGTTCAAAGCCAGCCTCAGCAATAGCAAGGTGCTAAGCAACTCAGTGAGACCCTGTCTCTAAATTTAAAAAAAAAATTAATTAATAATAAATAAAATAAAATAAATAGGACTGGAGATGTGGCTCAGTGGTTGAGTGCCCCTGAGTTCAACCCCTGGTACTCCTACCACCACCAAAAAAAATTGCTTTCATAGACACCCATGTATTACTGCACCTGCCAGAGAAAATCTGGATAGCCCTTGAAGTCAGGTGTTACATGGTGCTCCAAAGAGCTTTCCTGTTCACAGCTCTTCTGTGTCAGGCACTGAAATTCCTGTCTTCTCACATCAGATCTAAAAACATCATTATCTGTATAGCCAACCTGACCTAAAGACCAACAGCATTTTTTCTTAAGATTAGAATTTAAACGTCACCACCTAACAATAAAGGGATCTGCTTGCGCTGCGTTCTGTTCAATAGTGGGTGATTCTGGCTCTGCCTGTGTGGCCTGGGACAGCTCAGGAAACCCAGCTGAGCCTCTGCTGACCCAACGGGTCAGCAGCCCTCAAGCCACAAAAGTTTATGCTATGAGTTTGTGAGGCGACTTTTGTTTTTTTTAAATTTTTGTTACTGTTGTCTTTATTCAACCAGATGGACTAACTGCTTTTAGAACCATTTAGAAAAAATATACAACTCTGAAAGTTTAATGTATGGTATGGTGTAAGGGGGAAAGGATTTCTTATTTATAAAATTCTTTACTCTTTTCAGCATGTTTTTTAAAAATTTATACTTATTTTAAAATTCATGCCCTTTTAAAATTTATGTTTGTGGTAATCTGTTTCTTACATAGATAAAACTTTAGGAAAACAAAATAACATATTGGCTCATGTTAAAGGAGGAACACTTTGAAGAATGTACTAGCTATGGCTTGAAAGCATATTTTGGATTCTTAATCCCCAATGAAACAGTACTGGGAGGAAGGGCCTAATGAGAGGAGGTTAGGCCAGGAGAGGACCGCCCTAAAGAGTGAATGGAGGCTGTTATCACAGGAGACAGTTCACCACAAAGGAAGTGGGCTGGGCATGTGCTCACACGCTCTCCTTTTCTCATTTTCTGCCAATAAACAAGCCCTCGTCAGATGCCAACCTTTGCTCAGTTTTGGACTTCTCAGTCTCCAGGACAACAAGCCGATAACCTTCTCTTTGTTATAAACTTCCTTAGTCTTTGATATTCTGTTACAGCAGCACATACTGGATTAAACGCCATTGTGCAAAAAAGAGAGGAAAAAAAACACAAAAGCTCCAGGAGGCCTCTAATACCACGAAGCAAGACTATAACAAAGAGGCAACTGCTTTCAGCTTTCAGCAATACTGATTTTAAAAAGAACTAAAATAAGGTAATATAGAAGAAGTAACAGGCCTAAAAAACAAGCAGGTTGAAAGAAGCTGGCAGGACAGACTTCCTGGTGCAACAGTGGAGAGAATCTATACATTGACCTTGCGTCACCTGGCTCAGATCCAGCGAGCTGGCACGGTGGCGCAAGCCTGTAATCCCAGCACTTAGGGAGGCTGAGACAGGAGAATCGCGAGTTCAAAGTCAGCCTCAGCAAGGGCGAGGCGCTAAGCGACTCAGTGAGACCCTGTCGCTACATTAAAAAAAACACAGAATAGGGCTGGGATATGGCTCAGTGGTCGAGTGCCCCTGAGTTTAATCTCCAGTACCAAAAAAAAATAGAAACCAAGACTTGAAAAGCCAGCACTTCAAATGCATACGTCCTGATGAGGCAGAGGAGCTGTCACAGAGTACATCTTAATCTTGCTCACTAACGTGCATGGGGGAATATTAATTAAAAACGAACACACACAAACAACATTTGTGGCAGCGGAAGGGGTATGGATTGTGGTGGAACCCTGGAGGTGTTACGGGTTCAACTGTTTTCCTCCAAAAATATCAGTTGAAATCTTTACTCCAGTGCCTCAGGATGTGAATTATTTGGACAAAGGGTCATTACGGATATAATTAGTTGAGATAAGGTGGTACTGGGGTAAGAAGGGCCCAATCCAAGATGGCTGGTTATTTATAAAAACAGCCACGCAAAGGCAGGAATACACGAGGATCCCCGTGGTGACGGAGGCAGCGACTGCAGTGATGTCACTGTGATCCAGCCCATGTCAAACACCACTGGCAAACCACAGAGGCCAAGCAGCAGCAAGGAAGGACTTGCCTATGACTTCAGAGGGAGCATAGCCCTGCGGATGCCATTATTCCAGACTTCCAGCCTCCAAGACAGTGAGGCAAGACATTTCTGTTAAGTCATTGAGTTTGGGGTACTTTGTTACTGAAGCCCTTAAAACCTAAAGGAATAGGTGGAGCACCCCAATCCCCAAATCCAATATCCAACACTTTTGAGCACTGACATGACACTCTGAAAGCTTCAGACTTTGTAGCATTCTTCATTTTGGATTTTTGGATGACAGATGGCCTGGAGGTAAAGTCTACGCTGATATTCCAAAATCCAACATACTTCTGGTCCCAATGTTTTAGAAAAGGGTCAGTCCACCTATACAGGGGACTTTCTGGAGTGCTGAGTAGTGATAATCCATTGAGCTGCCCACTGTGGATTTTTCAGTATGTCATATTTCAATAAAATGTGTGTGTGTGTGTGTGTGTGTGTGAGAGAAAGCTCAGCCCAAAGCAGAATTTGAGCTGAGATCAGTTGAGGTTTTTCATATGTAAACAAATCAACCAATATCTTGTCGAGAAGAGAATTTTCCAAACTCTAAAGTTCTTCTTGAGAGGTTAACAGGTGTTTTGTGGTGGGAAAATAACATGGCGACCTGTGGTCAATACATCTCCGTGGAAGGTAGTTCTGGGAGACAAGGGAGCTGCCTCCTAGCCATACGGTGCACACACTCTGCCAAAGGCATGTGCAATTATTGATGCAAAGATCCAGACTCCGAAGACAATCCTTTACCTCTGTCTTTCTGAGGAGCAAAAGCCACAGGTGAAAGCTCCACCCTAAGTCTGGAAGGAAACCTTGCAGAGGTCCTTCAGCAGCCAGGCTCACGTCTCAGCTGGGAGCCTTCAGGAGGGCCCACACTCATTGCTAGCTGGTAGTTCTGTGCACATCACTCATCTTCTCTAAAGCCTCTCATTTCCTCATGCATAAAAGCAAGGAAAACTTAACACTCCCTCAAGGGGGCTGTTGTAAAGACTAAGGGGAATCTGCTAGAGCATTTTACAAAGGGCCTGAAACAAAGTGTATTCAATAAATCTGAGTTGCTATTATCATTATTCATGCTTGTTCAAAATCTGTAGGAGTATCTAAAACATTTGACAACACACACAATCCTTGACAGGCTCTCACTTTGGGATCTACTATCCTTCAGACAGCAGGCCTAACAATTTGGTTTATGTTGTTGGTTTTTTAAAATTTTTAGTTGTAGATGGACACAATACCTTTATTTATTTATTTTTATGTGGTGCTGAGGATCGAACCCAGTGCCTCACATGTGCTAAGCAAGTGCTCTACCGCTGAGCCACAACCCCAGCCCTTGGGTTATGTTTTGAAAAGAAAAAATTTTGAGGGGGGAGATTTACTTTAACATCCCCCAAATGATTTAAAACCTTTACTCCATTCTGCACTTAGCAGCAGCGTCTGTCCTGGTTCCTGCAGTTAACTCCAGATCTTCTGTGTAGCTGCCCTAACATCAGGCCCCCTTGTTCTTGGAGGGGAAGATAAAACCACTCCTGAAATGTGACCCTCAAAGACCCTTCCAAGAGAAAAGTGAAGTGTCAAGGGAAAGGGCTTTCAGATCTTAGGGGACCAAAAGCTGGGGTCAAGTCAGAACTGCCTCAGGTCTGACCCTGGTGATATGTCTTCCCCAGACCTCCCTGGTTGTTCAGAGTCCCCTGTATCCTTTCTATCCCAGCAGAGTAAAGGCTCAGCTGTTCACTCTAATTGTGCATTTACATATCACTTTAATTGTTTCACCCCATAACAAATACTAGATTAAGGCAATGTATTATATAATGGAAAGAAAAGTCTTAGTAATTAATGTTTGCCACAGAGACAAAGATGGAGGAAGCTGCCATTTCAATAGTGTCTAAATTAAGTATTACCACCATAATATGTAGGGCCAGATGTGATAAACTATGAAGAATGGAAATATGTAAGTGTAATTAATTGAAATGAGAAAAAACAAAATACCTCATAGTTGCAAAAATTCTGATAAGCTCCATGGTTTAAGAGAGAATAAAGATGTGTAAAGAAAATAATTTAGATGCAATTAGTGGGGAGTGGCTGGTGCTTGAACCCAGGGACTTGCGCACTCTAAGTGCATGCTCTACCACTGAGCTACACCTCCAGCCCCATGGAATCTCTTGTACTACAGTTAAAAACTACAGTAAAACTACATAGAATTTTTCATTAATTTTCTGAAAACTTCAGGGGAATGCTACATTAGTTTTCAGTTCACTCACCTTTTCCTTAACATTAACAGTCCAATTATGTTCATTAAGATCAATAATACAATATAAACTTTGTTCAGAGGGGAGGGAAAGGAGGTGATAGGACATGGGGGCAGGAAAGATGGTGGAATGAGATGAACAACAATGCCCTAGGTGCATGTATGACTGCACATATGGTATAACTCTATATTGTGTACAACCAGAGAAGTGAAAAGTTGTGCTCCATTTGTGTACAATGAATCAAAATGCATTCTGCTGTCATGTAAACCTAATTAGAATAAATGAAAAATAAAAAAAATACAATATCAAGTTTCATCTGGTGCTATTAATCAATCTATCTTTTTGTAGTAACTGAAATTAAACCCAAGAGTGCTTTACCACTGAGCTACATCTTCAGCTCTTTTTATTTTTCTTTATTTTGAGACAGGGTCTCACTACATTGCTGAGGCTGGCCCTAACTTGGATCCTCCTGTCTCAGCCTCCCGAGTAGCTGGGATTATAGATGTGCACCACTCAGCTCATCAGGAACTTTTCTACTTCATCTTTTTCAAGGATAAGAAAACCATATAAGCAACTAATATTTACATATTTCATTACAGGACAAATGAAGCTAACAAATATAGAAATGAATTACATTAACACAACACACATTTAAAAATCCACAAAATGAATTCTACCAATAGTTTTACCTGCAAACATGGAAGGTGGGGGATAGAAAAGGCCAGTGGAAGCCCACGACTGTAGTGGGAGGGGTAGAGAATCTACAAGAGTCCTATTTTTCTACTGTGCTAGAGTCCTATTTTCCTACTGTGTGACCTGGCCGGTCCATTTACTTGTTGGAATTGTCATTTTATCTCTGACATGAGAATATTATACCTATCTTCTGGCTGGTTGTTAAGACTCAATGAAAACAAACAAAAAAAAGAAGCAAATATAAATATATTTGGCAGGAACTAATAGAACACATATTACATATCACTTTAGTTGAACACATATTAGTCTCAAAAAAATGTTATATTTCTTACCCTGGTTTCCTAATACACAAATTTCTGTAGCACATAATGTACGAGGCTGAAATTTTTGGAACTATCCTGCCAACACCAGTTGAGCTGACCTTACACATTTAAATATTCTGCATTTCAGCTGTAATTATTATTAATTATTATTATTATTATTCACCACGTACGACCATTCCAAGTTTCACAATGCATGTTTCTTGTATACCTTATCTCATGAAGCCAAAACAAAGACAAAGCTAATACAACAAAGCAAACCTACAAGTTTTTGATATGCCCCCCCACCCACTCACCCACCCACTGGAAACATAGACCTCTGTTCTTTCAGGTTGCCCTTCCCAGGATGCTTTTCAGAGAACAGGCACCATGATCAGTGGCTCCCTGAATCTGTAGCAGTCTGAAATTGATATTTCTTTAAGTCTATTAAAAAACAGATTCCATAAAAAGGTTCAAAGATTGTGGAAGAGGCTTTCAACTATGTTATTTATAACTACAGCTCATTTAAAATTGGAATACACTGCCCTGTCCTTTCCAACTCTTTAAGATTCTTTTCCACATGTGTGTGTCTTGACTCTCTAATTAGACCACAAGCTTCTCAGGGAGAAATAGTCTTTTCCTCATTTTTAAAGTGCAACTCTGTGAATCGAATCACGTGTTCTCTGAACTAGTGTGGACTCAACCCTATTCATGGAGAAACAAACATAATTTAAATAGTACCAGAGATTCCACTTATAATCCACCTAATAAGCAAGTCTTCGGGAATAATTCGGCTGCTGGTTTTGTCCATTGGTCTCGACTCCCAGTTACTCCTCATATGCACATCTTGCCAAAAGCGTCTGTGTCTGAGGTTTAAAAATAGGTGCTTTTCATATAGTGTCACCTTCACCAGCATCTGGTGCTCACTGGGGAACAGGACTCTCTACTAATGGATGGAAAACTGGCACGGTTGGCCTTATTAACGGATGGTATTTAGACTCCATCAGGGCACTTAATTTGGTAACACACACAGTATCTTGAGCGTCAGTTAATAATTTTAAGGGTAATTCTGCCTACTTAGTTGTTTCATTGTATATGATTGTTTGAAGCACGTTCTTCATAATTTAAGACTTTGATAGTTCCCAAATAACAAGTAGCACAAACTGTTCACTGGTGTGCTAATTTCAAACTACGGATAACATACAATAACCGACAGTGACATTAATCTGATAGAACATGTCCCAGTGGGTTACGTTACATGATATGGAGCAGGTACAACTTGAGAAAGGTATGTGACATATATCAACTCAGCACCTAAGAACGGTGGCACTTATTGCAACATGTGTGCATATCTAACCTCTTTACATGCAAACATGAGTGAAGCCTGAGAACTCTGGGTCTGATGTATAATGGTTTCAATAAACATGAATTCAATAAACCAAGGAATTAAATAATCAAAAAGAATCTTTTCTGGGATTTCACCTTTCCCCTACAATCAACCTAAAATGATCTATGCAAAGACTTTACATAGAAAACCTTAAAAAGACCCAAGGACAGTGGCACACACCTGAAATCCCAGTAGCTGGGTCAGGGGTGGGGGTCTGAGGCACACAGATTGCAAGTTCAAGGCCAATCTCAGAAACTTAGCATGGCCCTCAGCAACTTAGTGACACTCTGTCATAAAAGAAAAACTGAAAAAAACTAGGCATGGGGTTCAGTGGTTAAATGTTTCTGGGTTCAATTCTCAGTATCAATAAAAAGAGTGGGGGGTGTAGGAGAAAACCTAAAAACAGGGCTAGACAATTAGCTCAGTGGTAGAGCTCAGATGCCCAATGCCCTGGGTTTGATCCCCAACACCAACCACAGAACAAAACAAACAAGAAATAGAAGAAACCTAAAAAGACAAAAGGGCTATGATCAAATTCTCTCCTTTCTAGCCATATAGTAACACAAGAGATTAAATTTTAAAGGGCTGAGGACATAGCTCAGCGGTAGAGCGCTTGCTGACCACGCGTGTGGCCCTTGAGTTCGAATCCTTAGTATTAAAAGAAAAGAAAAGAAAAATGAAAAAGAAAGAAAATGGGAAAAAATAAATTTTATAATTAAGAGTTATTTATTGGCAAAAGGCACTAAAAGGAGAGCCTGTTTTGTTTTGTTTTGTTTGGGGCTTGGGGTTGGCACCAGGGATTGAACCCAGGGGCACTTAACCAGTGAGCCACATCCTCAGTCCTTTTTAATATTTTATTTAGAGACAGGGTCTTGCTAAATTGCTTAGAGCCTCGCTAACTTGCTGAGGCTGGCCTTGAACTTGTGATCCTCCCGCCTCAGCCTCCTGAGCCACTGGGATTACAGGTGGGCACCACTACACCCGGCAAGGAGAGCATAATTTTAAAGAGATGTCTATTATATGCTAGAAAGACATGAGGGATAAAATTAGAAAATATACAGCAGCGTCAATTTGGGGCATCCACAATATCTAGAGATCAATTTTTCAAATTACTGTATTATTAGTTGATGATTTTTGTATTTCTGACTAAAAGAAAGTTTTGTACTTTAATTTTCCATTAAGAAATTTCTGGGGGGCTGGGGTTGTGGCTCAGTGGTAGAGTGCTTGCCACGCATGCGGGAGGCACTGGGTTCGATCCTCAGCACCACATATAAATAAATGAATAAATAAAGGTCAATCAACAACAAAAAAATTAAAAAAAAAAAAAAAAGAAATTTCTGCTCATGCTACTCCAGGCATTATGCCAGGTAGGAAAGAAACAGGACCAACTAGGACGTGTACCCTGAGTATTAGGTGGCTCAAAGTCTAGCAAGAAGCCTACAGGCAAGAGAAGACCTTACAATTTGTACTTGTTTTTCTTAAAATTAGAATTTTCATGTATTGTTTTTAACCTTGGATCAGAGTTATTTTTGCACCTCATTTTCTCTACTAAATTATAAACCCCTGCTCAGGCAATACATGTTGGAATGATGCTGCATATAAAAAGTTAAAAAATATTATAGCAAGTTTTTAAAAATTAAGGCAAGTTTTAAAGTCTTCTTGACATGCTCACATCCCATGAAATATTTCAGGTCCTATGTAAAGAACAAACTTCTCAAAACAACTGACTCATCCAGTTACACCCTGTTTAACAATGACTTTAAGAGATGTGAAGAGAAGTTCTTTACCAAGGGGGTTGGGGGGAGAACAGAAAACTCAGAACACAGGTTCCCTAAAACCTGTCATCCTGATTCCAAAAACTATACACAATGAAGTGACACATCTCTGAACACTTTCTTGTGGGCTGCAGGAAAAACCTGGTATAAACTGCGACAGACAGGAGACTGGCAAGGGACACGGCCTGGCAAGAGAAATTAGGCCACAGGAAGCTTGGTGGAATTTCAAAGAATAGTCAGCTGGTCACACTAAAGGAGGATAAATAAAAGGCAGCTGTTTCCTACATTACACTCCAGATTTATAGTCTTAGCACCTATGTATAAGAAACAGCAAGCTGAAGCCCTCTGTCCATGGATAAAAGATACTCAAGTTTCTAGCCAAGTGCAGTGACACACACCTGTAATCCCAGCAGCTCAGCTAGGCTGAGGCAGAAAGATCACAAGTTCAAAGCCAGCCTCAGCAATTTAGCAGGGCCCTCAGCAACTTAGCGAGACCCTATCTCAAAAATAAAAAAATAAAAAGGGCTGGGGATGTGGTTCAGTGGTTAAGTGGCCCTGGTTTCAATCCCTGATACAAAACAAACAAAACAAAAGCAAAAACCTCAAGCTTCTCAGAATACACTAGCTCACCACCTACTTAGAAAGGTGTTTGTTTATTCACAAACCAAAGAATACAGTATGCTGTGTTCTCATCAGAACATAGAATCTATTTCTCTCATCTCTTTGTCCTGTTATGCCAAAGCACAGCAGATGGCCAAGGGCAGGAGGTGACAAATACTACCGCCTCCACTTGCTACCACACACTCAGAATGTACCTGGTGATACTTTTTTATGCCAGACTTATGGAACATAGTTGTTAATTCTAATATTTCTAGCTATAAAATTTTAGTTATCTCTTTACTTCTTTGGTGAGTGAACAAATCTCTCATTTAAAAATAAGCCAAGATTAATTTTATGTCTTTGGAAAGATGTTGAAAATCAAAGGAATGTATATCAACTTGTATCTGATTAACAGATTATTTGAATTTTAAGACATAGAAAGTACACAGGAGGAGAAGGTAGGAAGAATGGAGGGAGGAAAAGAGGAACAGATTCCATACAAAACTACTAAGTTTAGAGGAAAAGCAGAAGGTTTGATTTTAATGGAGGTGCAAGTAGTGTAGACCAATATACTTGGTCTTCATTTTGATATCATTTAAGTTTTTTTCCCCAGTACTAGGGATTTATCTCAGGGGCACTGAACCACTAAGCTACTTCCCCAGCCCTCTTTATTGTTTGAGACTGGGTCTTGCTAAATTGCCCAGGCTAGGGGCTGGGATTGTAGCTCAGTGGTAGACCGCTTGCCTTGCATGCATGAGGCCCTGGGTTTGATCCTCAGCACCACATACAAAGCAATAAAATAAAGACATTGTGTCCATCTACAACTAAAAAAAATAAAAATAAAAAAATAAATTGCCCAGGCTGGCCTTGAACTTGAGGTCCTCCTGTCTCAGCCTCCCAAACCATTGGGATTACAGGAGTGTGAAACCGCACCCAGTTTGACATCATTTCTAATTCAGGTTGAATCATTCACTATTGAAATCTAGCGAAGAGAGCTGCCCAGCACAAGTGTCTGCTGTCTACTGATGATGTAGGGAAAAATCAAATATTTTGTTTGAGTAACAAAACTCAAACATTTTGGGGCTGGGGCTGGGGCTGAGCGGCAGTGCGCTTGCCTGGCATGTGGTTCGACTCTCAGCACCACATATAAATAAATCATAAGACACTACAAGATTTTTCCATATCAAATAACTTTTTAAAGTAACATTCATTCATCTATTTTGAAATAGGGTCTCACTATGTGCCCAGCCTGGTCTTAAACTAGGGTCCAGTACTCCTCCCATCTCTGAGCCTTTCTCAGTAGCTGGGACTACAGGTGTGTTTCACCAGCTTGAAAAACATCTTTCAAATGTGAATGTCCTTGCCAGCCATTTCTTAGCTTTGTATCACTTGATCAAAGGTTTAAAATCAGCTAAGCCCTTCTTTTTACCTTTCAGAGATTCCAATAGCATTACTTTCTATCTTTTCACCAAATAATCAATGATATCTCAGCCAGAATAAAATAGGCTGAATCCATGATTGAGAAAACAATGATGAAACAACAAATAAATACAAAATAAAGAATCTTATCAATGTAATATCACATATAAAAGGCTTTTATTTTACTAATAAAAACATTTTTTAAAAACTCACGGAACCAGGGCCTTCAAAAATTGGCAGTTCTTAAGAGTTTCTGTCACAAGAATGTAAATACAACATGGAAAAAGTGGAGTTCATTCTAACAACACAAGGATTTGTTCTTGGGAATTGTGACAGAAATTCCAACAGTGAGTAGGAATAAAACCTTTACATAAACATTCAAAATTTCTCCATTACACAAGCAGAGCTAGCAGCCTTCCCATAGCAAATTCCTAATTTCTATTTTTTACAAAACCACTAGAAAACTTTTCCACTGGATACCAGGCGTATATTTAGTAGCTAAAGAACATTAAATCATTTAATAACATGATGACCAACAGTCATATGAAATCCCCCCAAAGTAGAGTCAATTTCTAGATTTGAGAGCTGACAGATACACAGGTTTCAGGATGCCATATTACGTATTTGAGGACAGCTTCATTTAAAGGTAATGATGGCTACTCATTAAGACTGTGATACTGGGGGCTGAGGTTGTGGCTCAGTGGCGGAGCGCTTGCCTCGCATGTGTGAGGCACTGGGTTTGATCCTCAGCACCACATAAAAATCAATAAAATAAAGACATGTATGACATGTATGTCCATGTATGACTAAAATATATTAAAAAAAAAAAGACTGTGATATTGCACAGAACAGTCCCGAAACAAGTTGTTCTCTTTTCAGGATATTTTAAAAAGATTCACAGAAAGCAAATCTGTCTTCTACAATATCATCAAAATGAAGGGAGGAAAACAAGAAGCTGCAGAAGAGAATATGAGAACAGAAGGTGTGGGGTACAGCTGAAGAGGGGGCTTGTCAATGATATTGTCAATGAGCAGAGCATGGTTCCAGAACACTCCAGAGGAAGACCTCCAGAGGAAGTCCATATTGGTGCCAGACTGTGGCTGGCTACAGAGGAGGCTGCAGGGCTTATGCTGCCCCGTCCCTATTCCTCCTCCTCTTCTTTCTTCCCATCCCGGAGGCATTTCGTAATTGTTCTTATCTCACCCCACAGCCCGAAGTACAGCCTATGCCAAAGCAGTGGAGCTCACAGGACCAAATGGTAAGAGAAGCCTACTTCTATAAAGTGGATGAATTGCTGAATATTCACTATGATCCTGATCTTATTTTTTTAATCTTTTTTCCCCTCCTCCTTTAGTACTGGGGCTTGAAACCAGGGACACTCTACCTCTGAGCTACATCCACAGCCTTTTTAAAATTTATTTTATTTTGAGGCAGGTTTCCACTAAATTGCCCGGGCTGGTCTTGAATTTGCAATTTTCCTGTGTGTTGCTGGGATTACAGGCATGTGACACTGCACGTGGCTTTATTTTCAAAATCTTAAAAAACCCTCCATATGGGGCTGAGGTGTGGCTCAGTGGCAGAGCGCTTGCCTCGCATGTGTGAGGCACTGGGTTCGATCCTCAACACCACATAAAAATAAGTAAACAAAATAAAGACGTGTGTCCATGTATAACTAAAAAATTAAAAACAAAAAACCAAAACCCCTCCATATTTGTTTTGCTATGGTCTGAATGTGCATCACCACAATTCCTTGTGTTGAAATCCTCATACCCAAGATACTGGTCTTACAAGGTGTGGCTTTAGGTGACTGGGTCATGAAGGCAGAGCCATCATGAATGGGATTAAGGCCCTTATACACGAGTCCCCAGTGGGATCCCTTCCTGCTTCCCTGGCCCTGTAAGAACAGAGGGAGAAGGCCCTGCCTATGAACCATACCAGACAGGAGCTGGTGCTTGATCTTCAATTTCCCACCCTGTATAACTATGAGAAAAAAAATTTCTATTGTTCATAAGTCACCTAGCTTCTGGTATTTTTGTGAAAAGCAGCCTGAATGAACTAACACACACACACACACACACACGTGCACACACACGCAAGAAAAGCAAGAAGACATTTACCTAGTGGTGGGCTGGAGTTAGCTCATAGTGGCTCATGAGAGCTGACAAATTTTCAAAAATTCTATAAACCAGTTGTCAAACAGAGCCATTATTAAATAAATCACATTAAATGAAGGTAATATTAAAACGTCACAACCTAATTGTTTTCTTAATTATACCTTTGCTAATGAGGTGCTACCGTGCTGCTCTTCCCAATTCATTATCAGTGGTATCACGCTGGTAGCTTGAAATTGGTCCTGGCAGACCAATTGGTCCTACACCACAGAAACTGGCAAATTAGGGCTTAATTTACCATTTTATCAATTGTCCAGATTTTTAAAGTGATGGAGAAAATGTTAACAATATAAGTTCAATGTCAAAGCATGTGCAGAGCATCATGAAGGGCTGAGATGTAGCTCAGTGGTAGAGCACATGCTTAGTGTGCTCAGGGCCCTAGATTTGAACCCCAACACACACACCCCAAAGTTAATGAACTTTTCTTCCCACATTTGAAAACTATTTTCTGAACCAGCAAGGTTGCTTATGCCATGACAAATGAATGGACATGGACATTAATATAAAAAAACTATTATAAACAAAAATGTCAATTAGCTTCATAGTGGAATTATGTTCAAAGAGCTGGTTGATAAACATTTAACAGCATTCCACAACATAGGCCCAAAATGTTTATAATAGTTTTCTTTAAGATGTGTATAATTATGAATAGTTTCTCATTTACCTATGTCTGTATTCTTCAAGTTTTTTATAATGAACACAATTACTTTTTTAATTTATGCTTTTTTAAAAAAAATACATGCTATGGCAAAAAACAAAACAAAATAAATCAAGTAGTTCATGTCAACTTAAGGACCTTTGAATAATCAAGATTACATCCAAACCATCAGTCAATCAATCACTTGGTGGAAAAGCAGGCAGAGGTCAGTGTATTTGCTATTACAGGGCAATCCCCCAATCCTAACACGAATAACAAAGAGTTTATAGCAGGTATACAACTTAAAAACAGCTTACCAAACCAAACCAAAACAATAGTAAAAACCCTCTGTATTTCCCAAACCCCTATTTCCCTGGCATAAAATAAAAATGTGAAGAGTCCATCACCAGTCAACATCAACAGAATGTGTAAAGCATTAATGTAATCATTATTTCCTGAGTTTCCCAGGAGTTTTCCTAGGTCCCAGAGACAAAAGTAAAAGGATGAGCCCCTGCATTAACACAGCTTAAGAGATTAGAGAGGAGAGGGGGTAAATGGGCGTGTTTTTTCTTATACAAGACTTTTTTTTTTTAAATATCTTTATTTATTTATTTTTATGTGGTGCTGAGGATCGAACCCAGTGCCTCACGCATGCAAGGCAAGCGCTCTACCACTGAGCTACAATCCCAGCCCCTTATACAAGACTTTTTAATACATTTTAATGGAGACGTGGAATCATCCAAGGATATCTGGAATCATCGCAAAATACTTATCACAAATACAGGACTCACGTCAAATGTCAATTCAAATTAAATATAACTGAAGCAGAGAGTGAGGCACAATCAGACTTTAAAAAACAATAAAATGCATGAGAACATTGCCTGTTTACAGCAACCAAAGCCAGGGTCACTCCTTAGGCTCCCAGTTAGTCCAGTGCTGGCAATTTTAGAACTGGCTTGCCAGGACAATCCAGACGTAATTGGAACTTCTAGTTGCATGCAAGACCATCCTGCTCACACCTGGGACCAATGGCTCCTTCACCATAAGATACACTGTTCTGTAATGCCCACTACTCATCCGATCTGTCTATTTAGATAGCAATTATATTCATATTTTATTGCTGGAATGACAAAGCAATGAGAGCCTCCTGCTTCAGCCTCCCAGGTAGCTGGGATTATAGGTGTGTACCAGCAAGACTGGCTTAGGGTAAAAGCACTCTTGTTGAAGCACTCCATCTTAGTAGCCCACAACATTTGAGTGGTTACCTGACAGACTCAGAGTTAACTACTCCTCATAAAATTAAAAGTGTGAATTATCTTTTTTTAAAAAAATTTTGGTAGTTGTAGATGGACACAATACCTTTTTTTAAAAATATTTTTTAGCTGTAGATGGATACAATGTCTTTATTTTATTTATTTATTTTTATGTGGTGCTGAGGATCGAACCCAGTGCCTCACATGTGTGAGGTAAGCGCTCTACCACTGAGCCACAACCCCAGCCCCTGGACACAATACCTTTATTGTATTTATTTATTTATTTATGTGGTGCTGAGCATCGAGCCCAGGGCCTCACACGTGCTCGGCAAGTGCTCTACCACGGAGCTACAATCCCAGCCTCTGAATTATCTTTTTAAAGTATGAATTAATGAAGTCTCTGATATGGAATCTGACAGTATCTGGATCATGTAAAGACCTGGGAATTAACAGGGCAAGTTTATGTAATTATTGAATGTCCAAGGTGTCACATCTGGTGAATGATGGAACCAGAGTTTGAACCTGGATGTGAACCTCCAGAGCCTGAGTTCTGCACTACTGTGCTTCACTGCCTCATGATAATTCACCCATGGCTGAATGTCAAGTGCGCGCACACGTGCACATACACATATGAATTCATTTCCAAGGAACCTTGAGAACTCATCTTCTTTCACTGAACATCCCAGGGCTGGAAAAATTAAATCAGAGGCGATGTGGAGGAATGGGGAAGGTGTCCTTGAAGGGTATTAGAAAATGATTGAAGACTTCCATCACTTCTGGGATGTATTCATAAAATATAATATGCCAAGGACTATATGCAAATAAATATTTGGACATTCATGGGTCTGGCTATATTTTCTTTTTTTTTTTTTTTTTAGGAAACCCCACATTTGAAAGGTTCTTGTTTTTGTTTTGGGGTGCCCTTTGTTGGTGAAAGAAGATAAAACAACAAAGTCTTCTATTATTCACCAAGGCATGGGCCTGGTGCCATGTACATCAGAATCCACCTTCCTCTTCATACACGATACTGTATGGCATGGATTTTGTTTATTCATAAATACTTCAAAGTACTACTTTGCTCTGTTTTCTTAATATATTCAGGGCACCCTAATCTACATGGAAATAAATTTTGGAATCAAAGCTAGAGTTAAGAATAGTTCTAAAGCCCATGTAAGTATGTTAGGGAATGTAACTTCCAATTCTGAATTGCAATATTCTCACCATTATTTCTTCCAGTGGAATTACACTGTCTTATGAAGCTAAAAGACATTCTGAAGAAATAAGGGGAGGGAGCTGTTACTATGAGCATCCAAGGTTCACCTTTGGAATCCACACAAACAGGAAGTACAGCTGAACATGGCACACCCTTGGGTGGGAACAGGGTGGCTCCTTGTGCTGGCTCTCCTCCCTCACCTTCTCTCTGGGACTCCATCATCCAGCTTTTCATCTCTTGCTACACTTCCACCCTCTTTGCTTGTTCATCAGCATACATGTCCCATCCAGCCCAAAGCTAAACAATTTCCAAGACCCAGAAACCATGGCTCTCAGTTTTGTGTCTTTCAGCATAAACTTTCAAGAGAAAGAAGCTGATTAGTACCATTTATGGGTCAGAGGTCTACCAAGCATGGCCAAATGGGGAGGACCACAGGGAAACCTGAGACTAGCAACATGGAAGGCAGTTCTCAGAGAGAAAGGCAAGCACTAGCTGCATGTACCCACCAGCCCGCCTCAGGTAAGACTTTGTAATACCACGTCATCACCCATCCATTCAAAACTGTGCCACACACTGAAATGCAGGCCCAGAGAATCTGGAGGAGGATCAGTTACAGGGCTTGCTTCCAGAGTGATTCTTGAAAGTCAATCCCAAGACCACCAGGAAGCATCCCAACAGTGCCTACCAAACTTTCTTCATTAGCTATTTTACTCCTGAGCAGCCTGGCTTTTCCTACTTGAAGTGAGGAGGCAAAGACACCCTGTACTCAGACTGAGTGGAGATTAGGATTTATCCTGAAAAGAATGCAATAAATTTCCCCAAAGGAAGTTAATCTGCTATGTGGAAAAATCAGTGCTTGCTATAACAGAAGACCAAATTTGTATCTTTTCTTCAAGTAGCCACAGATAGTATCTTATAGTGATAAGAAGCCTGTGACACCACCCAACAGTTCACGACAATCCCAGACTGCTCAAATCAAACAGTACTATCCAAGCGCAGAGGGGTGACATCAATGTGTGAGAACAGATACTACCCTGGTCAGTGTGTTCATGCATATACTGGTCTATATTCCTGCATAGAATTCTATCCTGACCAGACGCTTAGGCTCAAGTAGAGATAACCCTTTAGGACCACAAATAACAATTGTACAGTTGCTTATGACAAAACTAAAATATATCAAACATCTGTCACAAAGAACTTCTGGATTATGGAGACTTAAAGATCCCTGAACTTGAAAAGTAGAGATGACACTGAAATTCACTTTGAAGTATGTTTAGTCAGCTTACCTGAGGTCCAAAGAAACTGTGCTGATCAATTTTATGTGTCACTGTGGCTAAGCTATAGTCCCCAGTTACGCAAGGGCTGATTTACATACCACTACAAAGGTATTATGTAGACATGGTTAAGAGGCCATCATCAGTTGATTTAAGTTCTGGAAATTATCCCAGAAAATATGAATGGGCCTGATTTAATCAGTTGAAAAGGCTTAAGAACAGAGATGAGGCTTCCCTGGTGCAAAGAAGTTCCACCTGTGGACCGCAGCTTCAGCGTGTGCATGAGAATGACAGCGTCCCTTCCTGGTGGCCTGCCCTATGGATTTCCAACCTGCCTAGTCAGCCCCTACAATCACGTCAATTATTCCCTGCAGTAACTCTCTTAATATACACCTACTACTGGTTCTGTTTCTCTGACTGACAGGGCAACTAAGTAATTATCATAAGAACCCTAAGAGACTATAATTAGCCCCATTTCTAGATGAGGAAACTGAGGTTAAAAAAGAGTAAGAAATTTGCCCAGGGAAACTCAGCCCCTAAACGATGAAGCTGAGATTCACGTTCAAGCAGCTCCACACCTGAACCTGAACACGTCACACTGTAGTCCACAGCCTCTTGGAATGGTTCTCCCAATAACGGCAGAGCCTAATCAGCTAAAAATGTTATTTTTAAAAATCCATTTCAGAATGCCCTAAAAAGGTCTCCAAACTTGGGCATGACCTGAGAGTATTTTTTTTTCTTGCATTCATTTTGGTTCAACCTAAAAGTTCTCCCAATTAAAGCACAGACAGTTCTGATATTAAATACAGGCTGAAGGGTTATGCAGTGGTTTCTATGCCTCTGATCTTGGTGACCCAATTACTGAATGCCCTCAGAATGGCCCCTGAGGTTGTGGATTAGTACAAGACCCAGATGGAAAGTATTGTTTGTGGGCCTGAAATAATCATTACAAAAATGGGTCACAGTCAACACATTCTAACACACAGGAGAATAAACTGAAAGACATATATATTTATTTATTTATTTGATACTGGAGATTGAACTCAGGGGCACTCGACCACTGAGCCACATCCCCAGCCCTACTTTGTGTTTTATGTAGAGACAGGGTCTCACTGAGTTGCTTAGCACCTCGCCATTGCTGAGGCTGCCTTTGAACTCGAGATTCTCCTGTCTCAGCTTCCCTAAGTGCTGGGATTACAGGCGACATAATTATTTTTTTGTTCGTTTTTGGTGGTGTGCTTTTTTGGTTTTGGTGCTGGGGTTGAACTAGGGTCTTGCATGTGATAGGCAAGCACTCTGGCATTCCACACTCCTAACACCACTGTTCTTATTGGTTATTTTCTTTTGGTACATCTGTAATACAGGACAAAGATCTTCAAAGAATGCTATATGGCAAGAATGAAACCTTTTACTAAGGCAGTTTGGTAGTACCAATGGTCCTTGACCTATGACAGGATTACACTCCAATGGCAAGTCAAAATGCACGTGAAAACTCCTAACCTACCAATACCACACCTTAGCCTAGCCAACCCTTAACATGCTCAGATGTGCACATTAGCCCCCAGTGGGACAAAATCATCTAACACAAAGCCTGCTTTATAATACAGTGTTGAATAGCTCATGTAATATGCTGAATACTACACAGAGAGTAAAAGATGGAATGGTTGTCTCACTATGCTTTTACACCACCGTAAATTCAAACACTGTAAGCTGAATCATTGTAAGTCGAGGATCATCTGTATATGAGCGTCTTAAAATGCTTCTATACTTTTCATTCCATTAATTTCACTGCAAGGACTTTATCATAAGGAGACAATCAGTGATGCTCATAAAAAATGCAGGTGTAAAACTCTTACCACAGCACTGTTTATAACAGCAAAAAACTGGAAATAACCTAAATGTTTGACAAGAGGAAAATAGTGTGGCATACCTCCATGGTGGAATACCATTAAAAGTCATTTTGTGAGAGAATGTTTGCAAACTGTTATTTTATGAAAAAGAAATTATGTGTCACATCCCAATTTTGCTTTTAAAAAGTACACCAAATGTAACCAGAAAAAAGATTGAACCATTGACATATCAATATACCAATAATAGTTACCACTGGACCACTAGGGATTTTAATTTCTTTTTTGCGTGGTATTTTTACAAACGTTCTATAGTAAACATGTATGTTTTTTGGTACCAAGGATTGAACTCAGGGGCACTTAACCACATCCCAGCCCTTTTTTGTATTTTATTTAAAGACAGGGTCTCACTGAGTTGCTAAATGTCTAGCAAAGTGGCTGAGGCTGGCTTTGAAATTGTGACCCTCCTGCCTCAGCCTCTGGAGCTGCTGGGTGTGCACCACCGTACCCAGCATGTAGTCAAAGAAATTTAACCATAATTTTTAAGAATATATACTAGAATAAGCCGGGCGCGGTGGCTCACGCTTGTAATTCCAGCACTTTGGGAGGCTGAGACAGGAGAATCGCCAGTTCAAAGCCAGCCTCAGCAACGGTGAGGTGCTAAGCAACTCAGTGAGACCCTGTCTCTACATAAAACACAAAGTAGGGCTGGGGATGTGGCTCAATGGTCAAGTACTCCTGAGTTCAATCCTTGGTACCAAAAAAAAAGAATATATACTAGAATGGAAAAATCTTTGTTGTATAATAAAATGAAAACGAATTTTTAAAAAGTACATTCATGAGCTTCTGTGTTAAAATTATAGTAACTATCTGGAAAGATAAAAACCAGAAAAAAATATATGAAAATGTAATAGCGAGTAACTACGGGCAGGTGGGATTATAGGTGATTTTCTTTTATATACTTCCCTTTTCAAAAGTTTTTGCCTTATAATTACAACAAACAAATGTAATTTTACTTAATTTTATTTTTCCCCAAAAGAGCAATGGCTAAGACAAGAATTCACCATTTGGAAAAATTTTGAAGAGTACAATTCACTTTCTCAGGTGTTTTTGACCTGGAGTTTCTCTGTAGGATCTATTAAATTGCTGGCAGTAGGTGGTGATAAACTTTACATCTTGCCTGTCACTCCTGTCCAGGCAGCTGCCAAGGACAGCAGCATCTTGGGGAAACAGGTTTGCAATCAAGGGATGTTTGTCCGTTGGACACAATGTTATTCTGAAGCCTTCAAGACAGTCCATACTTTGCTTCTATTTTATTTTCTTGATTATCAAAGGGTACCCACTTTCCATCTCCAATCCCAAAAGACCTTCTCACACGTAAGAGTCCCTCTTGAGAGGCTGCTGTAGCTTTCGCTATACAGGGGATGCCTTCTGCATCTCTGGAGAGCTGGCCCATCACTGGACTGAAGTGACAAAAATTTGTCACTAGGGCAGACACAAAATCTCGGATCTGTTATGTGGAGGAGCTGCTAATCAACAAGGAAGCTCCAAATCCTGAAATTGGCTTCTTGGGACAGGCCTGATTTCTGGTTTTGAGAAGGATTTTACCTACAAGGACAAGACCAATTTCTGATCAACAGCAGTTTATGGTTAATGAGGTAATAGGGAGGTGGGCTACTGAATGGGTTTTTACCAATTCTGGCCAGACTAAGACTCTTCCAGAAATTAGTATGCTGTTGTGGTTTATAGTTCTAATCAAAATATTTGAAGAATGTGGTATGTGCTAGGCCAGTGAAAAGCAACACTTAAATAAAAACTAAAGTGCAGTTATACAAGAATATTTATTAATTGGAGCAAAATCATAACCTAAGAAGAGACTAAAAATCATAAAGATGTACAAAGTTCACTTTTCAAAATATTTTTTATTGTTGATGGATCTTTATTTTATTCATTTATCATTTATATGTGGTGCTGAGGATCAAACCCAGTGCCTCACACGTGTTAGACAAGCGCTCTACCACTGAGCTGCAGACCCAGCCCCCAAAGTTCACTTTTTAATATAGATTTTATAGAACTGTGTAAATAACAGTTTATAATCATACTGCAGAAAGGTAAAGATCAAATATAAACTATAACCCCAGGAAAAAAGAGGAAATAATTAGGAGGAAAAAAATCTAAGGGCCAGGAGTTCCATGTGCTCCCTGGACTGCTGAGAAATGGGTGGCCACGCCCATCTCAGGGTGGCCACACCCATCTTGAGCAAAAGTAATAAATATGGGACCAGCTACTGTTCCAGAGCCAACTGCTTGCTGATAGTTTTAATTTCCAACAACCTGAGAGAAGCCCCCACACTAAATACCAGGGCAGTGGTAGGGCAGTGATAGGCCAGCTGATAAACTTTTCAATTACCCAACAGATAGTCTATACAAAAGCTTCATTATCACTCCCATCACACCAGGGGGGAAAGCTAAAGTCACATTCTTAAAACCACTGTGGAAACATGATATATATACATATATTCTCTGTAGGATGACATGAAATGCTAATAATCCTTTCACATCTCCCAATGCAAAACAGTTTGTCCCCTCGCAAAACCTGTATACATTTTAATTTTTCACTTTGTTTACAGCATTACAGCTGCTACAGCAAAAGTAATGCTTCTCTTATAGCTTACAAAACACAATGTCAGAAAGTAATTACACTCAAGCTATGGTTTATGGAGGTATAGGAATCAAAACATATGGGCAGGGAAATGCTGCAGAATTGCAGTAGTTAAACAAAGCCCAGCTGAGCACAACATTTTAATAGACATATTTAGAAAGGAGGAGAGGCAAAAACAAGTTAAATCTTTTGCCTTTAGCTATTCTATTTAAAACCATAATGTGATGACGGAAAAGTGCCAAATGAAAATTCTCCACATCTTCATAATATCAATAGCAGGTTACCAATGCAGAGAACCATGATCCTTTTACATTCTTAATGAAAAGGTGACAGCTATGAGTTGAACATCACTGGCTCTTAATTCTGAATGTGCTCAACTATGTGCTACAAATATTCTTCATGTTGAGTTTGAATCCCTGCATGGTGCACATTATGGAGAGGGGATTTGTCATGGGCCCTACTAAACTTGGAACAGTACCATGCCATCATGAAACTAAAATCTGGAAAGAAAATATAAAATTTTAAAACTTACAAGTAATGATGAACGAGAAGAGAAACTTAAAAACAACAACAATAAACTCTCCCTTGGAAGAAACAGTAAAGGTTTTCACACACATCTATACACAAGGATATGAATATAAAGATGTTTACTGCATCATCGTTCTAACTGTAATGTATTGGAAACAACCTAAGTGCCATCAATAAGGGACTGGATAAATTAATTACAATAAGTATAGCTACACTGAAATTTTTAATCTAGTCATCAGAAAAATAATGAAGTGGAAATTGACATGGTAGACCCGAAATACATTAAATGAAAGGATAAGTTGGTGTAAATGGGTGTTATTATGTAAACACACTGTATACATACGTACATCCCTGTTCATTCTAAATACACAGTATACTCATATGCATAGAAAACCCACTAGAACAGACATAGAACCACCAGACTCTCTAACAGTTACATAAGAAATAAAGGCAGATAGCACATATTTTTGTACTGCTGAAAACATTGAAATGTGTTACTTGTATAACTCTTAGGTAGCAAAGACAGATTAAAATCCACAGAGCAAGTGGGTTCTTGCAGTAACACAGGATAACACAGGAGCGAGGTCTTTGAGTAAGGGTGAAGTGGGAATAATGCTGTTATAGTTTGGGTCTGGATTGTCCCCTAAAGGCTCTGTGGCACTATTGGGAGGTGGCGGGAAATTTTGGATGTGGGGTCAAGTTGGAAAAGGTGGGTCACTGGGGACATGAATGGGAAGGGTATATTTTGTCCCTAGCATCTCTCTGCTTCCTGGCTGCCATCAAGTAAGCAGCTCTGCTCTACCATAGGCCTAAAATCAATGGAGTCAGCCAACTATGGACTGAACCCTCTGAAATCGTGAACCAAAATAAACCTTTCCTTCTTTAAGTTGTTTTGTCAGGTATTTTGTCACAGTAATGGAAAACTGACTAACACAAGTGTTTAATTATGTGTGTTTCTGAACATTCTTTTTTTTGTTTTTTTGGTACTGGGGATTGAACTCAGGGGTACTCGACCACTGAGCCACATCCCCAGCCCTATTTTGTGTTTTATGTAGAGACAGGGTCTCACTGAGTTGCTTAGCACCTCGCCATTGCTGAGGCTGGCTTTGAACTCACGATTCTCCTGTCTCAGCCTCCCTAAGTGCTTGGATTACAGGCTTGAGCCACCGCGCCCAGCTATTTCTGAACATTCTTGCCTATTTTCAGAAGTAGACTTTACTCAATTTCATTGTCATGGTCTGTGAAAAATCTTTATTGGGATAGGATTCAAGAAGGTATTCCTTAGGTCCTCTTTAAAAAAAAAAATTACAAACATTTCCAGAATTTAAAAAAATAGATAATATTGCAAAGCCTGTTGCTTAGCTTAAGAAATAAAGCAGTACAGGTGTACCCAAAGCTCTCTGTACTCTTTCCTGATCCATTTCTTTGATGATCAATATCCTAAGTTTGCCATTTATCATTTCCATGCACTTCTTATACTTTAAAAAAAATTTTTTTTGTAGTTGTAGATGGACAGCATGCCTTTATTTTATTTGTTTCATCTTTATGTGGTGCTAAGGTTTGAACCCAGTGCCTTGCACATGCTAAGTAAGCGCTCTACCACTGAGCCCCAGCCCCAGCCCACTTCTTATATTTTTATATTTTAAATATATAAGCCCACTTCTTATATATTTTATTACATACAGGTAATCTCATAAAAATATACAGGAAGCAACATATTGTGCTTTGCCTATGGTCCTGTTTGCAGCAACTCTGTGACTGTGTTGTGAAAGCAGTCACAGATAATATGCAAACAACTGGGCGTGGCTGAGTTCCTACAAAATTCTACTTAGAAATAGGTGGCAGGCCAGATACAGCCCATTTGCTGACCTCTGCTTTAGACAAATGGCATCACACTGTACCTATCCTTCTATAGCTTACATTTTATCATCCAAAATTGTGTTCCTGAGATTTATCTGTTATCATATATAGTTGTAGTTTCCTTAATCCAAATAGTGCTATTCTAAAATAGAATAGTGCTATTTTATTTATCTAAACAGTGCTATTCAAAATTCTCCACTTGGCCAAACTTGATTCAGGTTCCTGAACCTTCTCCTAGGCCCATCTGTGACTTCATTGTTAAATCCAGTTTCAGAAAAAAACATTAAGTCATTTTAGCAAGCACCCTCGATATCTGAGCAGGTTCTTCAAAGCCACCACTTCTGTCCCACCTGCTACGTCTGGTCACCCTGGCCTGTCTTCAGCAAGAATTCTGTTAGATTGGTTTGGACAGAATTCCCTTCCCC
This sequence comes from Geosciurus inauris, assembly GCA_004024805.1. Lineage (NCBI taxonomy): Eukaryota > Metazoa > Chordata > Mammalia > Rodentia > Sciuridae > Geosciurus > Geosciurus inauris. Next base: position 54,859 of record PVHX01003696.1, on the reverse strand, counting down.
CTGATGTTTCCTCTTAGTAGTTTTCCACCCCCTGCTCTTTGTAAATTCCCACTAGTCCACACCGTACTCAGAGTTGTGCCCATGGTCCCTCCTCTGTGGCACAATCCCATTGCAGTGGTCCCTGTACATACTCTATGATCCTGAAAGTCTTCCTTACTGTTGTACCAGATTACACTCAAATAAATACTTGGTATCATCAATCATTGAGATTTCCATGTCATCCCAAAGGAAGTGAGATGGTGTCTCATTATCATGCTGGCACATGTCTGTGGTGCTGGGAAGTGAACCCAAGGTGTCCCAATTTTTTTTTAATATATATTTTTTAAGTTGTAGATGGACACAATGTCTTTATTTAATTGCTTTGTATGTGGTGCTGAGGATCGAACCCAGGGCCTCATGCATGCAAGGCAAGCAAGCGCTCTACCACTGAGCTACAATCCCAGCCCCCTCCTCATATTTTAATGGGTTACTTAGGTTTCATCTTTTGTGTATACCCCGCCCATGTTTCACTGAGCTATTTGACTTTTTTTTTCTTCTGAAAATGTAGTTTTTTCATCTTAGACACTAACCTTTGTTGCTTATATGCATGACATGGTCACAATTTCCTTTTTACATGTTTTTGATGTATTCATGTATCTAAATTTTCAATTCTCAATCAAAATGTATTGATTTTTAAAAAAAATTTTTTTTAGTTGTAGATGGACACAATGTCTTTATTTTATTGCTTTGTATGTGGTGCTGAGGATCGAACCCAGGGCCTCACACATGTGAGGCAAGCGCTCTACCACTGAGCTACATTCCCAGCCCCTTGATCTTTTTCTTTATGGTTTGTACTTGTTGAGCTTTAAGAACTCATTCCCTAAAGTCATAAAAATACTCAATACATTCCTTCAAAATGTTGTAGTTTAACCTCTTTGTTTTCATGTTTTTTGATTCTTATATCATAACAAAACAAACTCCATGTAGACTTTTTTTGTCTTCTGGTACCACTGGGGCCTAAACCCAGGGGCACTTTACCACTAAGCTACACCCCCAATTCTTTTTATATTTTGAGACAAGATCTCACTAAATTGCAGAGGCTGGCCTTGAACTTGTGATCTTCCTATCTCAGCCGCCCAAGTAGCTGGGATTACAGGTGTACACCATTGCTCCTAGTTCCATGTGGATTTTTGAAAACATGGACAATCAATTGTTCCAGCACCATTTCCCTCACTGATCTACAAGGCCACCTCTATTATATCAGATGATATAGAATTAGATATATCCTACCTGTTTCGGAGCTCACTATTCTATTCTGGAATCAGTTTCTTTTTTCTTTCTCTCTCTCTTTTCTTTTTTACATTTTTGTGATTTGTAATGAATTCTATTAAATTTTATGAATGGGTATCAGAGATGATGACAGGTGGTTTTAAAAAGGCTTTAGGGATACCAAGATCCAAATGATCATTTTTTGAGAAATAGATTTAAGGTTCTTTGCTTCACTATCTTTCCTTTTTGCTGCTGTAAATTATTTTCCTGTAGCAGATAAAACATTTGAGATGAAGTAGCTCGTTATTCAGACCCTATAAGTTATTGAGATCTATCGTTTATTGCTCATGGGGTGATAAAAAAGAGTTCCTAATTTTCTATTCATGGCATTGATCGCCACAGGACTTAACATTTGTTATTATCTTTAGCTCTCATTTCCCTCTAATTAGATTCCCAAAATGCTATTCCATGGCACTTTCTTCTAGATGTTATTAATAGCTATATCTGGGAATGGAAGTTACAAACTCAAATAAATTTTTAAATTGATGTATAGTATAGCTCTCACTTGGAGCTTATAAAATACTTGAAAGTATCAAAGGGTCTGAGTGGTAACACAGTAAAGAAATATGTCTTGTTTTCTTTGTCATTATTTCAGACTTTTTTTTAAATGTAAACACTCATCCCTTTCTCCCTTCTCTCATTTTTTTTTAAATTTTATTTTGGCAGGGGGTTGTGGTGTTGGCTGGACATTGAACCCAGGGCCTCATGAATGATGAACACACACTACCACTGAGCTACACCTCCAGCCCCAGCATTTATTTCTTGACATATTGATTCTCTTGACAGGAGACTATTCTGTGGGATAGCAATTTGGGAAGTGGTATGTTTTATTTAAACTATAAAGTTGAGACCAAGAATTCAGATACTTTTGACTTTCACACTGATCAATCAACAACAAGCAAATAAAAAAAAAAACTAGTATCAAAACTAGTATCAAAACAAAGTCATCAAAAGATACCCACCAAGACTCTTAGAACTGCTTCCACGGTACTGTTTAGCTCAGGGGTCTTAAGTATTGGTCTAAACATAATAAGAACCTTTCTTTTAACATGACAAGAGTTGTGCTTCCTTCTTATTTCAGCATTGAAATCAAAGAACAGGCAGACATTATTCACCTCTCACTGGGAAAGCTATAGGAGTGTATGGCCTTTTAAAACACACAAAAGAAATGCCTTTCTCTTATCTTTGCTGAGCTTTAAGCCCTTCATTCTTGTTGCTGAGTGGTCTGAGAAGAGCCAAAAAACATACCAAAATTAAGTGACGCTGTGTTTAAATTTTCTTCTTTCTGTTTGTGGATGCGGTAGGTATTAATCTGCTCCAGAGCTGCTGGCCTGGTGAGGGCCGCTCTGACTGGCTCAGGGTGCCAGAAGGGCAGGCCCCTGCCACTCTTGGCAGGTACCCTAGATGGAAAACAACCGTCTTTTGAAAAGACATTTCTCCTTTCTTACACAGCATGTGACTCCTTGCTGTCACAAACAAATTCAATAACAGTTGTGGGCGAGCTTTTGGGAGTTGGGTTCTTTCCAATTTGCAAGGGAAAAATACTCACCCTTTCTACAGTTGGCATTCGTTAATTCAACAAGTGTTATTAAGTGTTTATTGTGGACCAAGTGCTAGGGTGACCAAGACCAGAGAACTTGACTGTATAAACGAGAGAGCAAAGAATAATCAGAATACTTTCCAAACACCCTCAAGAGTACCACAGTATGGCCTTACTGTGGATCTTGACTTTAGGATAAACAGACTCTCAGAGATTAGGAGTGTAAATCCAAAACAATGAGTGCTTAGGAAGCTGGGGATGTTTCCCTGTTTTCTAGTCTATCCCAATCCAGAAACCGCACCCCCTGCAATATTTATTGGCTACTAAGTAAGCAGGAGGATGATGGGGCCACCAGAATAATGACTTAGCTGTGCAGGAATCTTCTCTGTTTTCCCCAGTACCAGCATGTTTAGCTTTCCTTGACAGGGTTAGTTCACAGAGGGGCCCATTGCTTCTCTGATGACTTCTAACAGGAGATTCTTCCTCTCAGTGTGCAGAAATCCACCCGCTTCCACGTTTTGCCCACAGACATGCATTTGGCCGTCTGGGACTTGCAGGAACATCACTGAAACAATTCTCTTCATTGCTACTTTGGACTCTGAAATTTTCAAGTCTTCAGAAAAGTTAAAGAAACACTACAATAAACACCTGCATGTCTTTCTTCTATTGATCAGCTACTAATATTTCCCCATAGTTGTATCTTCATCTGTTTCTCCCCCTCCCCGATCTATCTTCTAAGAATGACATTCTTATTCTGTAGCTCACAATAATGCTAATAAATAGGATCTAAAACCAATTTCATATTTAAATGTTTCTAATTGCTCTCCCTCTATTTTTTTTTAATTTGGAATTTTCTAAATACCAGATATTTTCAAAAATACACATATTGAATTTGGTCATCAATGTCTCTCTGCTCCCTCACGCCCCCCCAATTTCCATACTCAGAATTAAACCCAAGGGTGTTCGATCACTGAGCTACAGTCACAGCGCTCCCCCTCCCCCCCTTTATTTTGGTGCTGGGGACTGAACCCAGGGCCTTGTGCATGCAAGGCAAGCCCCCTACCAACTGAGCTATATCCCCAGCCCCCTTTTTGTTCTGTATTCCAAGTCAGGATTTCATCTAAATTGACCAGGCTGGCCTCAAACTTGCCATGCTCCTGCCTCAGCCTTCCTAATACCCAGGATTACAGGCATGCACCAACACCCTAGCTCTTTGATCTGTCTCAATCTAAAATATTATCCCAGCCTTTTTGTGCTTTCTAGGTATCCCTTTTTTGCTGGCTGGGACCACTACTCCGTGCATCTGTCTGCACTGCTGACTGTATCTTCAGGCTCACGGGGCCGTGCTCTCTCACAAGTGAGGATAAACAAGTTGACCACTGGAGTAAGGTGGTGACCACCACCTCTCCCCATTAAAAAGTAAATGCCCCAATTTTGTGATTAAAAACTAAACTATGGGGTAATCTTCTCAGGCCCCCCCACAACTCTTTGTTGTTTTTGTTTCTTTGTTTTGGGTTGGGAATAAAATCCAGGGTCCTGTACACACTAGGCCAGGGCCCTGCCAAAAAAGACATAAGCCAAGACATAAGCTGGCTACATCTCCAGCCCCTCCCCAAGAACTCTTTATGGAAGGGTTAACTGCCATTGATGACCCTTGCCTAAACCAGTGATGACCCTAAGAATTGCAAAATGATCATATTCTATCATTCATTCTACATGGATTTTTAAAACCGTATTTTAACTCATTATTATCTTGTTTTTGCTCCTGAAATTGTCCCAAATTTGACTGGTGGAAGTTTCTTTCTCCCCCCACCCCTTTTTGTTTATTTATTTTTTGGGTGCCTTGGGATCCAATTCAGATCCTCATGCATGCCAGGCAAGCATTTTACCACTGAGCCACATTCCCAGCCCAATGGAAGTCTCTGGAAGCTATGGCTTATGTCTTTTTTGGCATGATCCCATTAGCTGAGCACCTAACTTCCTATCTCAGCTAGGAGTCCAGCCTCATTCTGTACTTTCTCTGCGCCAGACCTGAAATTGGCTATTACTCAGGGTGCCAGGTGAGGAACAATTCTTCAGTCTCCTCTGTGTATCAGCTCCCAGGTGTCTGAAGCCAGTTACTACTTCTGTCCCAAATATCGCCCAGAACTTCCATGTGTAGGCTAACTTTTTAATTCTTCGATCCAGACTCCCTATGATTTAGCTTTGACTTCTCCTCTACTGTTTTCCTTCCTTTTCCTTGTCCCAACACAGACTGCTATACTCTTGACTAGAGAAGTCCTCAACCTGGCTCCGCATCAGAATCACTGGGGGACCTGATCAATATTCAGACTTCTAGAATGCACTCCAGACTGAAAGCATTCAATAGACTCTCTGGGGCGAGCCATGAGATGCTGTTTTGCTTCTTAAGTTCTCCATGGACATCAATGGAGCTGCTCCACTGTACATTGTGATTTTGCAAGGCCTTGTGACCCCAGGATCAGGTAGAATATCAACAGTGAGTGTGGCCGAGAGTTACCACTAGTGTTATACCAAGTTATTATACTTCTTCCAATGTAATCGAATCTGTATAAACCATTTGGGAGGGTTAGGAGGCAATCACAAAAATCTTGCTTCCTGGTGAATTGACTAAGAACTAAATCAAGATTTTTTTCAACATGTTGCTTAAGTTACATTCCATGTATTTATGTTCCACTGGTGTTTCAGTGTAAGGATTTATATTAAACACTAATGAATCCTGGTTTTATCATCTGAGTGTTTTTTAACCTTTCCAAATTCATGTCATCCATAGTTATGCATGCTCTCAAAGCCCTCTTATGCTGCCCTTTTTTTTTTTAGTTGTAGATGGACACAATGTCTTTATTTTATTGGTTTGTATGTGGTACTGAAGATTGAACCCAGGGCCCCATGCATGCGAGGCAAGCGCTCTACCGCTGAGCTACAATCACAGCCCCTCTTATGCTGCCTTTTTAAAGTTAATTTTTAAAAATTGTTTTTAAAAATCAATCTTGCAAACTCTTTTATGATTGATTTTATATCAAATCATTAGACACAAGATTTGATATGTCTGTCAAAACTCACAGAACCAGGCTGGGATTGTAGCTCAGTGGTAGAACACTTGCCTTGCATGCGTGAGGCACTGGGTTCGATCCTCAGCACCACATAAAAATAAATAAATAAAGATATTGTGTCCATCTACAACTAAAAAAATATTAAAAAAAAAAAGAACTCATAGGACCCACACAAAGAGTAAAATTTAACATATATAAATTATACCTGAAAAAAGAAATCAGTCAGGATGCTAAATATACAGGTATATTCTCTCAGATTAGGTCTCACTGACTTACTTTTATTGACAATTTCTGCAAAATGCATTTCTATGCTAAGTAATGGAGTTTTCAGAGATTTTATATATTTTTTTTAATTTTTCAGTTATAGATTGACACAATATCTTTATTTTGTTTATTTATTTTTATGTGGTGTTGAGGATCAAACTCAGTGCCTCACGTGTGCAAGGCAAGCACTCTGCCACTGAGCCACAACCCCAGCCCGAGATTTTATATTTTTATTCACTGAGGTCTAAGCCTTCTAGGGTTTGACCCCTTGAAAGAGCATCAGGGTTTGATGTACCAAACCAAGCAACCTAATGAATGCATTATCATTTTATCAGTATCCACCACACAAAGTGCAAAGAGAAAGTGATACAATAAGGAAGAATTAATATTAGAAAAATTACAATCTTTCATAAAATTAGGTTAAAAAGTTCTGTTGGTCTTGCTTAGGAGAGAATATCAAGACAGCTTTCTACTTTTAAAAGTTGAAAAGGATTTTTAGGAATACTCTTCAGTGCTGGTGACTGATGGTCTGGGGGGACACTCAGTGTAGGTCAGAGGCTAAAGTGGTCTAACCCCCTGACCATTTGAAATTACCTAAGAAGAACTTAAGAGAATTCATTGGAATGTATACACACACATGCACACACACACATCTATGTCTCAAAAGAAATACAATGAAATATTAGCAGTAGATGGCCATCTCTAGTTGATGGAAGGTAGGCTAGATGTTTTTTCACATTTTTAAAATTTTCTATATTTCTACAATGAGACTATATTAGTTTTACAATAAAAAAAAGAGCAATATACATACGATTAAAGGGAGGAGAGGAAAATAAGTCAAAAAAGGAAGGAAATGAGAATAAAATAATCTTTTATGAAGATGAATCTGTCACTGATAGGAATTCTCAAAGTAACATGTCTTCCAGGAGGTAATTTTATAAAGGATATTTATTCAGAGAATCAACAATATTTTCCTTGTAAAGCTTTTCTGAATGTCACAGAAGATCCCAATATCCAATAACCCTAAAAGGGACATTTGCATTGCCTCTCACCAATGTTTTTCAAATACATAGAACAGTTACAGACCATAAATTCATACCTTGAAGAACGATGCTCTGGTTTATTTCGTTCGTTGCGATCTGTAAGAAAAGAAGACAATTCTAAGTCAAATGCTCTATAAGAGCCACTCAAAGGGGGCTGGGGTTATGGCGCAGTGGTGACGTGCTCGCCTGGCATGCGTGGGGCACTGGGTTCGATCCTCGGCACCACATAAAAATAAAATAAGGATATTCTGTCTACCTGCAACTAAAAAATAAATGTTAAAAAAAAAAAAAGCCACTCAAAGAAGTTTTAAACATCAGCTGCCCTAACATCAGATTTCACAAAGGACAGCTCAAGTGGCTGCGTCCTCTTCGCATGGTTCTCCTCATCTGGGCAGAGGAGGGGAACAGGAAGCGAGGAAGGACAGTCAGAACAGCTTCTTATGGTTTGTTAAAATCACGTCCTTGGAAAATATATCATGACATGTATTATTTCATTTTAAAAGATCTTTGCTGTGTTAAACATTTTGCTAAAACCCAAAGAGTCAAGGAAGAAAAGTAAGGAAACTGAAAAGCCACAGATTACTCAGCTCCAAAAAATCATCCCATGAATCATGGTTGGCAGAAGCTTCTAACAGAATGGGGAGAAGAGAAAATGAGCCATCAGCTACGACATCTGCAAATATACTAAGACCAACACAGCCTCATCCTTAACTCTCTCCCACCCAGAGCATTTCAGAAGTTGATTTCCATGTTTCACCAGTAGGTATAATGTGCTATTTATAAACATTTTTTTTGGTTGTCACACTGGGGGAGTTCTAGTGGGTAGAGACCAGAGACCCTGTTACAGTGTCCTACAATGCACAGGACAAACTCCCCCTCACACACAAAAAATAATTATCTCATCCCAAATGTGAGAAATCCCACTTCAGGGTAACAAGTAAGAGCACAGCTGCCTGAAGTTTTCAAAAGTGTCTCTCTAGACTGCTAAAAAGTACCATTAATCAACCTGAAGATAATCACATACAAGAGAAACAACAAAACCCATAAGCTGTTTTTGAGTCTGACAAACTATTGTTACTACTTCTTCCCCAGTACTTGCTTAAAAATAAAAAATAAATGAAGCAAAAGGCCTCAGTGATATGTAAAAATTAATGACAGAAAGTAATATACAAATAGCGATAGAGTTCTGTTCAATTTCTTTAAAAAAAAACTTATAGAATATTATCATATAGGTTCCTATAGTATCTTCTGAATTAATGCAAATTAATTAATTAATAGCAAAGTAAAGACTAGACAGTATTTCTTACTTTCCCTTTATTTTCGTTGCTGGTAGAGCAGCAGAAGAGCACAATGTAAATGTACTCTAAAACTTCTAGAGAGAGGGAAGAAAAGAAATAGGATTTTTACAGTTAAATCTATGTACTAATTCTTTCTGAATGGGTTCAAATAAAGAAGAAAAATTTCAAGCCAAAGAGTGAGTACACATTAAAACACTGTTTTTGGAAACCTTACCAGGAAGATTCTCAATAGAACACATTTGTTTAGATACAATGCTCTCCAAGAGCACTATGCCCACGTTCTGGTTCTCATTTCTCCAAGCTGACTTAACCATACCATTTAAAACTTTTAATTTAATTTGGTTTGGCCCCTTCCTTAAATTCAAACATCACGGTTTTCACTTGTTGAGTATTAAAGTCATAGTCACACTGGGTGTACATCAATCATCTCTAAAACTCACTCCCCTCCAGCTGTTAACCTGCTAGTTTTGCTAACAAAAGTAAAGCTAGAAACTGGAAAGAGATCAATCATCTGCAAATAACAAAGTAACAACTCTTACCTGTGGCTAAAGATGAGCTACAACTGCCTGGAATGTCATTCGCTGTGGCTACGACCCTGGGTTTGTATTTAGTCAATAGCAAATTCCTCCACCAGTCTCCACAGTGGTGCAACACAGAGCAGAGGAGAAACAGAGTCACGCTGCGATGCGTGTCAACAAGCCCCAGCATCCAAGGGCTTCCCTCCAGGGCCCATTCTGATTGGCAGATGTGCTATGACCAGTCTGCACAGCTGGAATGTGGCCACGCGGGAAGCAAACGGCTCCCAGCCCTTTTCCATTCTTGGTTGAAACAGGAAATTCTACAGTCCTTTTCGTACTCTCTGCTCTAAGAAACATACAAATGCCTTCCCACAGTACTTCTCTCTTGAGCTAGTGAATAAAATCCAAGAAAAGAACTTGATGAACTGTTAGAGGACATTTTAAACACTATCCTCTAGATCCAGACTTAGTGTTGTATTAGATTCCTATGTAAACACGCACACGCAATGTTTAAAAAATGTTACTCCTAGGAGCTCAAATAGTTGACAATTTGAGAGTAAGGGGAAATTATCCACTACTTAGATACTTTCCATTCCCCATCTCTTGACAATGGGAAACAAACTCGAACAAATGTTCTTGACTGGATTTTTTTTTTTCTCAAAATATGAAAATAACTGGATAGCACATTTTGTTACACTCGTCTTTTAGCTTGAATATACAGAAGTATGTATGTTGTTTGTGTGCTTTTCACACTTGCAGTTTAAAAAAATTTTATTTATTTACATATGAAGCAAAGTAATTTTTCACAATAGCCAAGAATATTGTGCAATTATCAAGAAATACATTAGTGGAAAGGCAAAATTTCTGGCAAAAATGAGTGGTTTGTATTTTGTTCCCAAAGCCAAGGCTGAGCAAAACAAATCACAGAGGGCAGATCCAGCCTTTGCTTTTCTGCCAACAATAACAAAACATTTGGATTAAATCTCCTTAAGAAAAATGAGAACAGATCAATAGCAAACATGGAAATTTCATTTGGGCCATACACTGGGCTCAAAGAGTAAGAATTTTATTTATTTCAAATGAAATACTCTTTAAAAATATTCCTTTCTTTTTTTTAAAGTTTCTAATTTTTAAATAATTAGGAGAGAATAAATTTCTGAGAAAGAGAATAAAAGGAGAGAATAAATTTCTGAACTTTTGCTTATTGAGATATGAATAACTTACTAGCTTAAAGTCTTAACATTTCTATGAAAAAAATTATTAAATAAATGCCTTAGCTGGGCACAGTGCATAGCCTAAAATCCCAGCAGCTTGGGAGGCTGAGGCAGGAGAATCACGAGTTCAAAGTCAGCCTCAGAAACTTAACAAGGCCCTAAGCAACTTAAGTGAGACCCTGTCTCTAAATAAAAAATAATAGCCAGGAGCGGTGGCACAAGCCTGTAATCCCAGCACTTTGGGAGGCTGAGACAGGAGAATCATGAGTTCAAAGCCAGCCTCAGCAAGGGTGAGGCGCTAAGCAACTCAGTGAGACCCTGTCTCTACATAAAACACAAAATAGGGCTGGGGATGTGGCTCAGTGGTTGAGTGCCCCTGAGTTCAATCTCCCGTACCAAAAAAAGAAAGAAAGAAATAAAATGCCTTAATTCTCAAGTTTACCTGCCAAATACTGTGCACACTGTACTAAGTCTGGGGGACCCACCAGGTACAGTCTGATGGTCAGGTCCCTTCAAAGACCAGCAGTGATTTTCAGTGTGAGGCCAGGTGGCTGGATAACCATGCGAGGGCTGCTGGTTAGGGATGTCACACATGCACGCACACGCGCAGCCACAAATACCTCCTGTTCCCTGCCACACTCATCCATGCCTCTTAGTTAGTAAAGCTAATTGAGGAAGTGGAAGAATACCGTGCAAGCAGGACACAGACAGAAACAAAGCCAAGCTGACGCAGGGTCTGTTGATGGCCATGCGTGTACAAATGCAGCAAGACGGAGGAGTGACGTGGGGACCCGTGGTGTATCCAGGTGACTGGAGCACTAGGGAAGTGGTAGGCAGCTGCTACAGGCCAGAGGCGGCAAGAACCCCCAATTATCCACTTTCATGATCACTTCTGGTTCTAAGTAATCGAGATATATATATGGTGCAATGTGTATTTAGGTGTCACATCTCTTATGCAGACATGGTCCCTGGAGCTCTGGTAGGGACTTTTTGGCCAAGGCTAGAAAGATCCCACTCACGAGGGATCTGAATCTAATAACATGACACATACTTCGAAACAGAGATGACAAAAATGCAAATATCTTTTACTCTGATTAAAACTAATAAGAATAACCAACTCCAAATTCATTAGAATCTGTTGTAAGTGTTCAGGCTTTGATGATTTGGCTTTGATCACTTGACTGAAGAGAAAAGTCCACCTCATCGCGTAGGGACTGACTTTACTGAGTCGGCAGTGCGAGGTCTTATTCTTTGAACAGGGGGAAGACTCAGTCTCCATGAATGAACAAAGGTGCGCTCACCAGAAAGGAGGTAGTGATGTAAAGGGAGTCTGTCCTCTGCCGCATGTTGGAGTAGCAAAACCTCTCTAATTTAGGAAAAGTATGATCTATGAACAGATTCTGTCGCATAATCCCGAGCATTACTGTCAATTTCCAGTTTGGGAGTATACAGATGATGTTTTAGGGTCCCATTATATTGACTTGGCTGCTTCCAGAGGATCCTCCTGCCTCAGCCTCCTGGGTAGTTGGGACTATAGATGTGTGCTGCCATGTCTGGCTTATCATATGTTATTTTTTAAAGATAGACCAGCCCAATACAGTGGTATGTACTAGCCACTTGGGAGGCTGAGGCAGGAGGATCACAAATTTGAGGCCAGTCTGGGCAACTTAGCAAGACCATGTTTCAAAACAAAATAGAGCTGGGAATATAGTTCAGTGGTACAGTGCTTGCCTAGCATGCCTGAGACTCTAGGTTCAATCCTTACCACAAAAATAAATGAATAAATAAATTCATTAAATAAAGCATGGACCAATCCTACCTATTTTGTACCACTTAACTAAAGATTCCATAAAATCTGAATTAGTCATGTGCCATATAAGGACATTTTGGCCCATGATGGATCACATATATGATGGTGGTCCCATAAGATTTTTTTTTTAGGGGGGGTACTGGAGATTGAACTCGACCACTGAGCCACATCCCCAGCCCTATTTCGTGTTTTATGTAGAGACAGGGTCTCACTGAGTTGCTTAGTGCCTCACCGTTGCTGAGGCTGGCTTTGAACTTGTGATTCTCCTGTCTCAGCCTCCCTAAGTGCTGGGACCCATAAGATATTAATGGATTCCTACTGTCTGGTGATATTGCACCCTTCACAACATCATTGCAGCGTAATACATTACCCGTGTGTTTGTGGTGATGCTGGTGTAAACAAACCTACTGTGCTGTCACTCATGTAAAAGTACAGCACATACAATTATGTACAGCATATAATAACTTCATAATAAATGAACACATTACTACTAGTTTGTATTTATCATACTTTTTATTATTTTAGCATATATTCCTTTTACTTACAATGTATCCCCATCATTAGGCAACACATGTCTGTATTTACAACATTGTCAATTACCTGTTGACCTGTGATAAATGGATTAAATAAATGAATCCATCCATTAAATGAAACAAGATATTCAGGGCACATGGGTCTTACTTTGATGGCTACTTAAAAGATAGCAATGCTGATACTCTACAGGTAGAATGTGGGTGGAATTTTACATGTTGATATCAGAATTTCAAGAGCTTTTCTACAAATTTTAAATGGTTCTTTTATTTAGGCAGAGAAAACCGAAAAAAAAAAATACACATATATATATAAACTAAAAAATGCTCATTGCACAAAAATTCCTGACACTACCTATCCTCTTTTCCCTTTTCTAATTCCATTTGACTACCCTTGTTTGGGTGTCTAGAATTGACTTTTATTTACTTCAGCGTCTCACAGTGACTAGGATATTGTGGGGGTTTTTTGGGGGGGAGAGGGAAGCACAGTACTGAGGACTGAGCTCAGGGGTGCTTTAACACTAAGCTACATCCCCAATCCCCTCTTTTGTTTTGGACACAGTCTCACTAAGTTGCTGAGGCTGGCCTTGAGCTTGCTAGCCTCCTGCCTCAGCCTCTCAAGCAGCTAGGATTACAGGTGTGCACCACCACTCCTGGTACTGTTGCTTTTTAAATGGTAGCTTTTCAATAAGTATGTACTACTTCTTATCAACCACATAGTTGTACTAATGTAAGAAAGTTCCTGCTCTCTTGGTTGAAAAAGCCAAGAATTGAAAGAGGATCTCTGTGAGTGGCCACTGCAGGAGGAAAAGGAAGCCATTACAGAAGAGTCTACATGGCTGCTTCCTGGTGTCTGCGGGCAGGTGGAAACGCTGGGACCACTGCATGGTTGATGCTGACATCTTTCACTCATTCTGATGGAAAGGTGCCTGACTTCACTGAAATACAGCGTCCTCATCACAGGGAGACAGAGTGAGAGGAAAGGGGAGTTTCCTCAGTGCAGGATTTAAGTTCCAACAAAGCAGCAGCTTGTCTCTGGGTGCTTCCTCGTTCTCTTGCCCACTGTTTCTACCCTCATCTTGGGTTCTTATCTGCTCTGGACGTTTGTGTCCTGCCTGGATTTTCTGGTTCCAGCCACTTCTCTCCTAACCCAGCTATACTGCTGGCCAGATCAACCCAAGTCTCCGAAAAACTACGAATCACGAATCACGATCTGCTACAAATCCTAAGGGGGTAACCGAGGCCACGCCAGTGACACTGTCAGCATGTGACCTGCGTCCTGAAAGTGCTCCATAACAACTGTTAAAAATCCAGGTAGCAACTAGCTGGAGTGACTAATGCCATACAAGTTATTTAACCTAAGCCTTGGGTATGTTTCTCCTACACCATGGGGAAAGAACACTATCTTCACAGAGTTTTCATGAAGGTAGATGAATTAAAAGGGTATTTAAAAAGCTCAGCTCCGTACCTAGAACATAAATTCTGTTACTGCTCCTCTTACTATGTTTGTTGTTGTTCTGAGACAGGGTCTTGCTATGGTGCCCAGGCTGACCTTGAACTCCTCATCTCAAGCCTTCTTCCTCTCTCAGTCTCCTGAGTTACTGGGACCACAGGAATGTGCCACTGTGACCAGCTGACTTTTATTGTACTTACTACCTGGCTCAAGACTCACTTTCTCCATGGAGATGACCCTAATTCTTCCTTCTCTTTTTTCAACCTCCTTATACCAGTGTCTTTGTGGCTTAAAACAATAAACAGTTGTTGTCTTACAGCTGTAGAGGCCAGAGGTCAGAATGGGTCTACACCACTCACTGGACACTGAGCACGAGGCAGCATGCACTGCTGGTTAGGGTTTCTGACTTGTCCCTGTGCCCTGACTCTAAGCAGCATGTCTGACAAAGCCCAGGACGCTCACAGATACTGCTTCATAGTCAGCCTGTACATGTCTGTTGATGATGGTCACATCCAATGCTCTCCCATTTCATTTTCTGCCCGGCATCCTTTATGCTATAGTTGGTTCACTGATAGAGTTGATATTACTGAAAAGTATGTCTTCCTAAAAAATCTCATGCATTTTTTGCTTTTTATAAACATAATAGTGATTTAAGAGTCACCTTTGTCCTAAAACAATCCACATTTAGTCTATTCTTCTGTCTCAAAATAGCCATTGCAAAACCAAACCACATAGTGGAAGGAAAGAAAAAAATTAGAGCATGTTATGAATAGGAAGATAACCAGCTATTTGGTGACGGGCTGTTATTTCTTTTTTAATAATTCTTCTTTGAAATGGTTCGACAGAATCATTTCGATTGTTGAATTCAACTGTCTATTGAATCAAGCTTTTTATGATTGGAGCTTTATAATGTTAGCAGTTTCAGAGATGAAACATCAGAGCCGCCATCTGTATAGCACCCTGCTCACCCCAAGCTGAATCTGGCAGAGACTTTAAGAAGACGAACATTTCATCAGTGCTACTTGGTCCTGGGAAGCAAGGCGGGGAGGGCAGCAGAAATGGAAGCTGGCCCGGTGACAGGGGGTCATCAATCCTTCTGGCTCTTTCCACCTCAAGCTCTTTAATGATTCTCCTACCTTAATAATTACTTTCACACCCCTTTTTGTTACAAAAATCTCTTTCTCGGCAGGCAAAACGTGTGATTTAAGGATGAACAAGAATAATTTTTAGTTAAAAATAAATATCTAATCCTCTACTTGCCAAATTAAAAATATTAGGCCCAAATTAAAACTCTCGGGCCCCTTCCTAAAGGTTTTTCTTAAGGAATCATAAATTCTATCTGGAATAAGATACGCTACAAAAAAAGGAGATCTCAGGAAGTGACCCAGTCACAGGGATTGCTTGCCGTGTTTCTGAAATTATAATAATCTTGTAAACGTCACAACACACACTAATATCTTCGCAGTGCTGAGAAATCTTACAATTTAAAAAACGTATTTGCTCTGGTTGACACAGCATTTCCCAAACTAATTTGAGAATGAAATATCTCTTCTCCAACTTGGTGCCTGGCACCTAAAAGCATCAACAATGTAATCTCATCACCATTCACTTCCCAAGGCAGCCCAGGTCACTTACACACACCTGGGTCTTGGTCATCTCCATGTGCGGCCCCATGCCCCAAGAGCTGTCACGTCTGCAGGGAACTGGACATCATCTGGCACAGGGCCAAGCACAGGATGCCAATGTAATAGGGAGTGGGAAGTAATGATAAATGATCAAATTCCATCAGGTGCAACACCTGATCTTGTAAGATCTTATTGAATGTCTCCTTTCTTTCATCTCATCACTTATCTTTGATTTTACATCGTTTAGGTAAATTTGTGCCTCTTATAATGACAGGTTCCACAAAGGTATTAGTGCCTCCAGGTATCTTATACTGGGTCATGTCCACATGGGGAGATAAGACACATTCACTATGACAATCTAGGTAGCCTTTTTTTTTTTGAGACAGGGTCTCACCACGTTGTCCAGGCTGGCCATAAACACCTGGTCTCAATGATCTTCCTGCATTAGCCTCCGAAGTAGCTAGGATTATAGGTGAGCACTACTCCACCTGGCTCTGAAGTGTGTGTGTATATTTTGTTTTGTGTATATGGAGATACACAGGCTTGAACCCAGTGTCTCAAACATGCAGGACAAGCACTGTATCACTCAGCTACACCCCTAGCCCCTAGGTAGACTTTAAAACCAGAAACTCTAGGTCAGACAAGCTTGAGCACGTAATTCATGCATAATTCACAATTTATTACCTGAAAAACCTCAGTAAAAATATTTAGCTTCTGTAGGCCTCAGTACCCATATCTGTAAAGGATGGATAAGAGCAGTACCCATCTCATCTAATTGAGGATTGTATGAACAAATGCATATAAAGCATAGTACATTTGCCAACCATAGTAGGTGCTCAATAAATGTTCACTATTATGAGAATATCAGGATATAGAATATTCACAAAGTTCATAATACTTTAGGTAGAATTAGCTAAAAAGTCAATTATCCTTTGCCATCATGGACTTTTTAAATCTGGGGATTTTTTTCCTTCCTTATTAGTGGTCAAAAGGACAGGACGGGAACGTACTAATAAATAATTTCTAAACCTTCCCATGCTAAATGGTTCTAGCCTCTTTCTCCTTCTTTCCTTTCCAGTCCTTTTGAACCACTGGCTACTATGAAAAATTAATAAATCTGCTTTTCATTTTGCAACTGGCAGAAGTGATAAGCCCCCAAAGCAAGCAGAAGAATGAAGAGAACTCAAAGACAGACCCAGTTCTTTAGGAGGAAAAACTGCCAACCTGAGAACTTCATCCCTCCCTCCCATGCTCTAACACCCTGAGACCTTTCCCCATCACTAGTTCATCCTGTGAGTAATACGCCCTCTGTCATTTTTAAGGCTCAAGCACCTCCATGTGAATTTCCTGAGTAGGATAAGTGAGTGGTATAAAGGAGCTAAATAGATCAAATACAAATATTTTATCTATTTGTGAAATCACTAAAACCATACTTCAGGAAGTATTCTTCTTGCAGAAGAATTCAGAAAACAAAAATTAACATTGTTATTTCAGGTGCCAAAGGATGGACATCATCTCTAACAACAGGTTGCTTTTGCAGCTGTCAGGGTAAAAATAGATTTTTTTTTCCCCCTTTAAAGGGCAAAAGACAGGCTAGGGATGTAGCTCAGTCGTAGAACACTTGCCTACCATACCTGAAGGGGCACCACAAAGAGGGAGAGGGAGAAGGCCAAAGACCTGTTTTTACTGTCTCTTCTTCCTTAGTTCTGATTATGACACAGATCTCATAACATCGTTCTACCTCTGCATAGTTGACTCTGCAAAAATGAACAAGTGTCAGAAACCACCACAGCTGAGACTCCTTCACCTGCGGAGAAGCCAGAAACACAGGAAGGATCATCATTCCAAACACCAGACACCTGGCTCTGGCTAAGAACAATCAGCTCTGTGAACCTGCCAAAAATCCGATAGCTTTTCCTGATCTGGATCTCCAAACTGAGATTTTCATCCACAGTGGGGCAGTCTTGATCTCCAACACAGACTGACGAAAACGTATTTTTCTTTTAATCACGGAAAGGTAAAGCGCCATCTGGGCCTCACTGAACCACCTTACCTAAGGACGGGGAATGCAGTCTGTTCAAGACGTGGCTTCTTGTATATTTAGGCCCGCTTGTCTCCTTCCTCTCTGCTTCACTGACTTACTGCCACACAATCACCTTCAAAAGAATGCAGAGACAAACAGGCAGAATGCCCAACTGCCTCAGTGTGTTCTTCACTACGTAAAGTGTCTCTCACGTAAATGCTCAATTCTGATTAATGATTTTCTTTTCTTTTCTTTTGTGGTACTGGGGTATTGAACCCAAGGACCCTCTTCTTCTGAGCTATGTCCCAGCCCTTTTTATTTTTTATTTTGGGACAGGGTCTCACTGAGTTGCTGAGGGCCTTGCTAAGTTGCTGAGGCTGGCCTCGAATTCACCATCTTCTTGCCTCAGCCTCTGAGTTGCAGGGATTATAGGCATGTGCCACCACAACCAGCCCTGATTTTTTTTTAAAGTCCTTTTTTTTTTTTTAAAGTTTTTTAGTTGTTGATTGGCTTTTATTTTTATTTACTTATATGTGGTACTGCTAAGGATCAAACTCAGTGCCTTATACATGCTAGGCAAGTACTCTACCACTGAGCTACAACCCTAGCCCCTGATTTTTGATTCATAGAATTGTTGAGTGCAGAAAGACATCTACCATCTTTGTTTAGAAGCCTTATCAGATCTCCCACAGGCAGAAATAATGCCCGTCCCCACACATTCAGTACTTAGCAACTACTGGCACTTGTCACATTATAATTCTCTTTACATTCTGTCGCACCTACTATCAGAAGCTGCTTTAGGACCTTCATATGCCTTGTAATGTCTGGCATCTTACAAGGAGCAGGTGCAACACAAGTATCTGTTGTTGAATATACTGGTCCTGAGTCCTCTCCACATCTCTGCAAACTGAAAACCAGCCAAACTAAAAAGCCTTTGGGTTGTTTTTGCTTCTTTCCTGTTTGTGTTGTGGGGTGGTATTAATTCACAGAGAAGACAGTGCACCACTACACAAAGGCTTCAAAAAGCATTGTGAAGTGCTACTTCGATACTGCACAGTTAGGAGCCAGCTGTGGTGGCATGCACCTGTAATCCCAGCAGAGGCAGAGGCTGCAGGATCGCTTGAGCTCAGAGGTTTGAGACCAGCCCAGGCATCAGTGATGCTCCTCTCCTCTCAAAACAAAGAATGGCAGAATTAGTAAAAACATAACAGTCATCTCATGAAAAACGTACTGTTTAAGGAGACAGGAGCCATGCATTCATCATAAAGAAGCACAGGAGGGCTACGGCTGTGGCTCAGTGGTAGAGCACTCGCCTAGCACACGTGAAGCACTGGGTTCGATCCTCATCACCGCATAAAAATAAATAAAATAAAGGTATTGTGTCCATCTACAACTTAAAAAATTTTTAAAAAGGTAAAGCACAAGAAACTACAGAAGGGTTCATTTCGGTAGCTCCCAGGTCACAAAAAACCACTGCAATGAAATGAAAACCAGTTATCAGCCTCGCAATGTCAGCTACTGTTCATGGAATGTTTGCTATGTCAGAGGCATTGCTAACACACTCTTACTTAACCTTCTCTAGTCCCATGATGTAGGTCTTTTCCATTTTATTGATGAGAAAACCAAGTGTCAGAGAAGCTAGTTAAATAAAAAGGAATATGACTCCAACCCATACTGGGGATTGAACCCAGGGATGCTCTCCCATTCAGTTACATCCTCCACCCTTTTAATGTTGAAACAGGGTCTTGCTAAGTTACCCAGACTGGCCCAGAACCTGCAATCCTCCTGCCTCAGCATCCTGAGTAGCTGAGATTACAGGTGTGCACCATAGGACCTGGCCACGAGAATTAATTTTTGAACTTGCACCTGAAGAACCCCAAAGTCCTGGACTTTCCATTACATCAGAAGGCTGGAGGTCACACCCATTTAATGAGCTCTAGAGTAAATGTGCAGATATGCTTCTCACTACAAGCCACACTTGAAATAAAGTTTTACTAGAAATATCATCATCAGTGTGCTGTTTAGAGACTGAATCCCAGGTCTCAACTTCTTCCCACTGTTTCTGAGATTTTCTTCATTTCTACAAACATCCTCTCATAAATTTCTAAGAGCACAGAAGTGTTTGACTTAGGTACCTTATGAGAAGATGTTTAAGATGGAAGGAGAGCTCCAATTCACCACCCAATGTTATCAAGTCTTACATTCCTAATTAAATTTATGAGCTCAGTAGAGTACAGATAAAAGTACCTGATGATGGGAAAGTAGCAGTTTAGTGATAATACATATAAAAGAGATGTAAAACAGAATTAAATCGTGTTGAAAATAATCCCTATACTTTAGAATATATTTTTAAATTTTTTGCAGCAGAAGCATTTAAGCAGATGGCCGCACTTGCTCCCGACTACCATACAACCACTCCCTCAACTCAGTATTGAAACCAGAATAGAAACCACATTAAAAAAACACTTGCTCTAAACTGGGTGTGGTGGCACACGCCTGTAATCCCAGCGGCTTGGAAGGGTGAGACAGAAGGATCACGAGTTCAAAGCCAGCCCCAGCAATTTAGCGAGGCACTAAGCAACTCAGCAAGACCCTGCCTCTGAGTAAAATACAAAACAGGGCTGGGGATGTGACTCAGTGGTCAAGTATCTCTGAGTTCAATCCCCAGTACAAAAAGAAAAAGAAAAAAAAATACTTGCTCTAAAGCAGTAGTTCCTAACCTTTTCTTCAATCATCTGAAACCTGCCAATTATCTCCCATGAAAAATGTTTCATGTGGCTGGAGTGGGGAGTGATCTTAGAGGGTCCAAAGCCCCACTAAGGACCACATTCCCTTACAATAAATTATTACAAAAAAAATCAAGTGACCTAAGAAAATATTATATTTGTATGGGATACCAATCTGACAATCTTTTAAAACACAGTTAACCATCCTTTTATTACAATGCAAATTCCACTTTTACTAAAGACAGTTCAAACACACAGACATTAGGAAATAAAGAGGAGGAACTATAAGATATACAAGTCACATGCAAGAATGGGTTCTGAGACAGTTTTGTGTCATTTATGCAAATCAGACTTCTAGATACCTCAGGTTTGCCAGTCATCACCATATAAGAAGAGTTTCACATCCTGACTTACTGACATATGTTAAAATAGTTTGTTTGCATAGGTCACAGATTAACCCAAGTACCACAAGCAATTAAAAAACTGGTCTGAGAGCCAGGCACAGTGGCACACACCTGTAATCCCAGTAACTCAGGAGGCTAGGCAGGAGGATCGCCAACCTGGAGGCTCTGTGACTTAGCGAGACTCTGTTTCAAAATAAAAAAGGCTAAGGATGGGGTTGGGGTTGTGGCTCAGTGGTAGGGCACTTGCCTAGCATGTTCTGGGTTCGATCCTCAGCACCGCATAAAAATAAGTAAATAAAATTAAGGTTAAAAAATGCTTTAAAAAATCACTTTAAAAAAAAAAAGGCTTGGGCTGGGATTGTGGCTCAGTGGTAGAGCGCTTGCCTCGCATGTGTGAGGCACTGGGTTCGATCCTCAGCACCACATAAAAATAAATAAAGATATTGTGTGTCCATCTGCAACTAAAAAAAATTAAAAAAAAAAAAAAGGCTAGGGATGTAGTTCAGTGGTTCAATCCCCAGTACCAAAAAAAAAAAAAAGGTGTAAGAAATAATAATCATTGGGTCAACAATGCAGAGATGAAACATGGACTTATTCTACTTTATCAGAAATCAGAGTAAGGTGTTATATATGGATAGAATACAACACAATATCATTTCAAGAAATGCACAGTCCATGTTGAGACACCAAAGCAAACCATTTCTAACACACACTGCCAGTACAAAACTGCAGAACTCTAACACTGGTAATTGGTGTTGTGAGTACTGTAAGAACTGTCAATGTTAAATGGAAAATTTTTCAAACCTCCCTTAAATAACAGTGTCATCAAAATCCTGGGCATATCTTTATAGCATGAGTTAATTGCATTTTTAACTTTCACTCAAGTCTCACCAATCACTTGTACTGGGATACTTGCCTTGCAACAGGAATAAAAACAGGAGACTGGATATGATCAAAGTATGGTATATACAAGTTTGGAAAAGACATACTGCAACCCATTGATTTGTACAATTAAAGTGCATTATAATTTTAATTTTAAAAAGCGTACTAAAAAACAAATCCCTGCACCAGTTGATATCCTAATTACCTGGAACTTAAAGGATGGCTAGTAAAATCATATGGTGAACATTAAATAAATGAATATCCAGGAGTTATGAAAGGAAGATATCCTCAGGAACGTTTCATGGTGACTAAGAAAACTTCAAAGGTTTCCCAGAGAAGACAGTGTTTGACCTGAGCATAACATTAGGCTGATAAAATTTGATAAGTAAGGACAGGACGAAGCATGTGTACATTGAGGAGAGCCATACATACAAAAGTGTGGAAGCACAAATTAAGGGACGCGCTGAATAATAATGGAGTTGTAGGCAGAGCTTAGGGTGTGAAGAAAACATGCTGGGAGACGATACAAAATTAATTCAGGATCCTACTGATGCCATTCGTGAACGCTATCTATTCCATAGCATTTTCCTGCAGGCAATGGAAAAAGGAAACCTGGTAGGATGGATGGGGGAGTAGCGGTGCAGAAAGCCACTTACAGCAGTATAACGAGACTAAAAGCCTAACGGTGTCAAGAGTAAGAGGAAATGACAGTGAAAGGGCTGGCTGGGAAGACACAGAACAGGGTCAGGAAAGGCCAGTATTAGGGAGAGAGGAAGGAGGAGGAAGGATATGGTGCATAGAACATTCTAGCATTAACTGAGGTTAGGAGCAAAGCAAGAAGCAGAAGCAATATGGGGGAGCAGTGGGAAAACAGGATGCTTTGTATATATGTTTGAGGTGTCTAAGTGAAAACATCACGCTGACTTAGATTAACCCTGGCCTGAAGCTGCTCCCCTAAGTAGAGATCTATAACCCAATTCACTAAAGCAGGCAAACTACAACTTGAGAGTAGCTGAGCTTTCAGCCAATCACAGGCTGAATTTAGAGAACAGGAGAGAAAATATTTAAAACATTTAAATATTTAAAATATTGTAACCAGTATCCTCATGAATGAAAAAGCATATTGGGGCTGCGGTTGTGGCTCAGTGGCAGAGCACTTGCCTAGCATGTGCGAGGCACTGGGTTCAATTCTCAGCACCACATATAAATAAATGAATAAAATAATGGCCTATCAATGTCTAAAAAAAATTAAAAAAAAAAAAAGCATATTGTATGTTTAAAATAAGTAGCTGAGCTTTCAGCCAATCACAGGCTGGAAACTGCCAAAACACATCCAAATAAGGCAAACATGGGAACTGGTAGCCAATCGGGCTATTTCTGTATGTCATTTCCTTTTTTCTGCTTATAAATACTGTCTGCCCACAAGGCTGGGTGGGTCTCTCTGGATCTTTACTAGTTCAGAGTCATGCCCAATTCTTGAATCCTTTCCTTGCTCATACAAACTCCAATACATTTATCTAAAGTTTTTAATACTTGGAAATGTTTACTTAACTCATTTAAGATGGCTGAATAAGGGCTGGGATTGTAGCTCGGTGGCAGAGCGCTTGCCTCACATGCATGAGACACTGGGTTCGATCTTCAGCACCATATAAAAATAAATAAATAAAGATATTGTGTCCATCTACAACTAAAAAAATTTTTTTTTAAAAATGGCTGAATAAGTATTCATATCCACTGTTCCTCCTTCTAAATGTAAAATGACAAAAAAGAAAATAAAAATATGAGTGGAGCCATAAGAACACTAAAAAACAGATATGCAAGCCATTGATGAACAAGACATCCTGAGAAATTTGAAATCAGAGTCTAAGACATCAGAGGTTAAGCATGAATTCTCATCCTGAGAGAGGCGGGCTCCGTCTAAGTATAAAATGGGGGCCCTTGGGCAACCATGATGATAATTAAAGAGCTACGTTCAGAAAACCCGATCTAACTACTCAGCAGCTTACACCACCAATTACACCTAGCAGCCAGTCAAGACTCCCCCTTTAAGATAAAGCAGAAAACCACCATTTCTATTAAGTTGGCAAAATTTAGGTTGGTAGACTTCCCAGTAATTTAGGATTTGAGGTAATTTCAGATCCAGAAATTGTTGGAACACAGGGAAGAAAGGCAGCTCTTAGAGATTTAAATCAATAAGTCACTCCAACTCCAGATAAATCTCATTCCTCAAATATGGCCTTCCCTACTTCGGCAATTTTGGGAGTTCCAGCTTGCCTTCCTGTTCTCCTTCGGGAAAGCCCATTGTTGGGATGCACTATTAATACAGTGATTGACAAAGTCAGTTATATCATTTGGAGGAAAGCATCCTGGAGAAACAAATTCACTACCTGTATCAACTTGGTCCTTTATTCTTAAAAATGCCCCTACAACCAATGTTAAACATCTGAGGAAAATCAATAGCATAAAAAAAGGAAAGACCAAAATGTACAATCGCTTCTGGATCAGAGAGAAAAAGCATTGAGGGAACAGTAGAGAATATTTAAGATTTTCTAATCAGTATCCCCATGGATAAAAAAGCATATTATATGTTATACATATATGATAAAAAAAAGAAAATAAAGAAAAGCAAATAAAATAAGAAGAATGTGCCAGGAAGGAGGAGCAACCAGTGAACAAGAATTGACTGTAAGAAAAAAGATTAAGCAAGCAGGTGTGGTGGTGCACAACTGTAATTCCAGTGGCTTGGGAGGGTGAGGCAGGAGGATCACGAGTTCAAAGCCAGCCTCAACAAAAGTGAGGTGCTAAGCAACTCAGTGAGACTCTCTCTCTAAATATAATACAAAATATGGCTGGGGATGTGGCTCAGTAGTCAAATGCCCCTGAGTTCACTCCCTGGTATAGGCCCCCCCACAAAAAAGTAAAAAGGAAAAAAAAAGATTAAGAAGACAGGCTGAATAACAGAGTAGACATAGATTAAAAATTCATTTAAAAAATAAGTTGAAAATTTTATTTTATTTTATTTTATTTTATTTTTTATTTTTTTGGTACTGGGGATTGAGCTCAGGGGTACTCGACCACTGAGCCACATCCCCAGCCCTATTTTGTGTTTTATGTAGAGACAGGGTCTCACTCAGTTGCTTAGCGCCTCGCCGTTGCTGAGGCTGGCTTTGAACTTGCGATTCTCCTGTCTCAGCCTCCCTAAGTGCTGGGATTACAGGCTTGAGCCACCGCGCCCGGCTTAAAAAATAAGTTGAAAATTTTAAAGAACACAAGTCAAAAACACAAAGGGATAGAAAATATAAAAATTAAGTGCTATGGGAAATAGATTTGGAAAGTCCACAACATTCATTCATTTATGCTTCTTCTCCTGAAAATTCTAATTTGCATAGAATTAGATTAGAATAGAGATATTAGAAGGTATAAGACATTTGAAGAGATGGCAGAGGAGAAAGGAGACTTTAATGGATAACTGTATGGAAGGAAATTTATCTTAGATACATGCTCTAAATTTCTATTGGGGAACTCTTTCTCAAGGAGAAAGATGGACAAAGAAAAGATGAAAATGTATTATTGGGGCTAGGGTTGTGGCTCAGTGGTAGAGCATTTGCCTAGCATGCATGAGGCACTGGGTTCGATTCTCAGCACTGTAAATAAATTAATGAATAAAATAAAGGTCCATCAACAACTAAAAAAAATGGTTTTTTCAAGAAAAAGGTGTTACAGATCTGTGTACTCTGTTCTAATACCTGAAGATGGGAATTGCTGGGGAAGAGCCAATAAGTACCAGAGAACTGCTAGAAACCAAAAACTGTAGATCAGAAGAAAATGAAAGAGAGAACATGGGAATAAAAGTAAAAGTCTAGGCAAGTCCTATTCACTAGGTATTTAATAGGTAGAATGTAAGGTTTAACTTCCCAATTGACCTGGTATCACCAAAGCATCAGCAATATAATTCTATATATTTAACTCTAAAAATTTGCTGAGACTTCACAATGAAATCCTACTTCACACCCAACAGAATGGCTATGATAAAAAACAGCAGATAATAATAAGTGTTGGTGAGGATGTGAAGAAATTGGAACTCTCATAGGCAGCTGGTGGGAATGTCAAGTGGTGCAGCTGCTTTGCAGAACAGTCTGGCAATTCTCAAAAGGTTAAACATTAGAGTTACCATATGACCCAGAAATTCTATTCTGGATGTACATCCAAGAAAAATGAAAATGTCCACACAAAATCCTGTACACAAATGTTCATGGCAATCCTACTCAAAATATTTAAAAAATGTGGAAATCACTCCCAAATCCATCAACTGGTGACAGATAAAATGTAGTATATCCATACAATGGAACATTATTCAGTAATAAAAAAGAATGAACATGCTATACATGGCTGAACCTTGAAAATATTCTGTTAAATACATCAGTCACGAAATCATTTATTGTATGATTTCATTTATTTTTATTTTATTTATTTTTTGGTACTGGGGATTAAACTCAGGGGCACTTGACCACTGAGCCACATTTTTTTTTTTAAATATTTTTTAGTTGTTGATGGACACAATATCTTTATTTTATTGCTTTGTATGTGGTGCTGAGGATCGAACCCAGAGCCTCACGCATGCGAGGCAAGCGCTCTACCGCTGAGCTACAATCCCAGCCCCACTGAGCCACATTTTATGATTTCATTTATATGAAATATCTGCAATAGACAAATCTAGAGAGACAGAAAGCAGATGAAAGGATGTGTAGGGCTAGGGGGCATGACAGGTTGAAGTTAAGGGATAAAGGACTCAAGCTTTATGGGGTGATGAATATATTCTAAAATTGGGTATGGTGATAGATGCCCTACAGTGAATACACTAAAAACCACTAAATTGTACACTCTAAATGGGTAAGTTGTGGGGGTGTGCTAAGCATTTGGAAGGCCCTGGATTTTGTCTCCAGCACCCCAAAACTAAAATTAAAATATATGTAAAATTAAAATATATACATAAGGGGCTGGGGTTGTGGCTCAGTGGTAGAGCGCTTGCCTTGCATGTGTGAGGCACTGGGTTCGATTCTCAGCACCACATATAAATAAATAAAATAAAGATCCATTGGCAATTAAAAAAATATATATATACATAAATAAACGGGTCAGTTCTACTGTGTATGAATTATATCTAATAAAGCTATTACCAAAAATAAGTTGGTAAGACGGATAATCCTGATCTTATGAGTGAATGGCTGAAGTATTCATCTTGATACTTAACAGTAGAAATATTAAGAACACGAGAATTAGAACTCAAACAAATATATTTTTGAATGATACAATTTGGTATGAAGTTATAATGTCAGAGGTCCAGATTTCCAATGAACAACAGTTCTTTAAGAAAATGAATTATGAATTTATATTTTGGTCTGACCACACAGATCTAGCCAAACTGAAAGAGTAACAATCAGCTCTGTGTTCACAGAGTTCCACTCTGTGTGCCAGGTACATTGACTCCAGTCAGCATAGCTCTGCGATTATGCCTTTTTTTTTTTTTTTAGTACTGGCGACTGAACTCAGGGGCACTCAACCACTGAGCCACATCCCCAGCCCTATTTTGTGTTTTATGTAGAGACAGGGTCTCACTGAGTTGCTTAGCGCCTCGCTGTTGCTGAGGCTGGTTTCGAACTCATGATTCTCCTGTCTCAGCCTCCCAAAGTGCTGGAAGTACAAGTGTGTGTCACTGTGCCCAGCTATTATTCCCATTTTTAAATAGAAACTGAGGTTTGCAGAGCATAAGTAACTTGTCCAAGGTGAAAAGACCAGTAAAGGGAAGATCTGAGACTGGAATCCAGCTCAGTCTGACTCCAACCTCTGACTCCGAATGGCTTTTCAGAATAGCACATTCTTGATGTATCTCTAAAACTAGTGAGAGAATGCAAAAGCCTCAGATTTTTGTTAATAAGAAGTTTTGCTTATAAAAAGGAAAAACCGCAATGGAATAGAAGAATGGCTTTTGTAAGACTTAACATGATTCTTTATGCTTGTGGGTGACAGTCAATTGGCAAATTAATAATAATATCTTAAGACCTAATGCCTCTGGTATGAGAGCTTCAACAATAAAGGGGGTTATATTTAAGTAGGGCTATAAGAGTTTATATCTCTAAATATGATGCATGGGGAACAGAAAAGATAAATGATCTTGCAATAAAATATCATGTAAGACAATCTCTCAGGTATAGGTGAAGAGCTGAACATAGATTTGGTACTGATAGGCCCATTGAGCAATATGGATCAAGAGGGAAAATAGAAGAAGCAGAGGAAATTTCCCAGTAACTAGAGGTGACAGACTACACTGATAATTACATGAGGTGATTCTGACTATTACATGAACTGTAAAAAGATTGAGACTATCTCCAAACTTTTCTTCTATTTCCCTGAAAACAGCACAATAAAGAAAGATTTCTCACTGGTTATATCCCCTCAATCTTTACGATGCTAATTAGCTTAGAGCAAATAAAGCTGTAATCAATAACATGTATACTTCCTGAATAATCTATGTTCAAATATTTATAAGAACAATCATTTAATATCCAAGTTGAGGGTACTCTGTTATGATCAAATTGAAAGTACAATATAGAGAGCAAATAAAAATTTAAGCCTTTACACTGTAAAAATGGAAAAAGAAATGTCTCTTGCTTTCTGTTTCCCTCTGTAAATATCATTAACTCGTTAAGTCCCAGGTTTTCAATTCTGCAAATATTTCAACAAAATTGTCAGGTGCTTTAAGATAGGTTGGAAATCATAATTTAGAACTTATATGTTATTATATTAAGTAACATTGTAATTATTATAATCATAGTTACATGATCATATTTTATATCCTATAACTTCATTCTATATCATATGCCATATTTAAGTTGTTATAGGTGTTTCACATCTGGAACAATGGGGAAAATTGGTTAAATTGAGGGAGTCAAATTGTAATTGTATATGCTGATATCACAGACCATGAACCCAGACATGGGGGTAAATAAATATGTAAGCAATTCTTGTCTCTGATAAGGAAAAGAAGTTACTGACAACATGAAGTTTCCTCCTCCCCTTCCCCATCCCCTTCTTCTTCTTCTTCTTCGGTGGTGCTGAGGATGGAACCCAGGCAGTCAGTCGTGCATGCTAGGCAAGCACTCTACCACTGAGCTACATGCCTGACCCCAACATGACAATCTTAACTGTTGTAGGTGTTGATATTCTATTGTTGCCTACAAGCAGAAACGAAGTCCTAAATGGACAAGATATTAAGCCAGATAATGAAGATCCCTTACAACATAGACAATAATTATAGATATTATTATTTTGAAAACAGTTACAACAGTACTGTGTGTTTGCAAGGCTACTGCCTAAGTCAAAGCATGCCAAGGGCTGGCGGGGAAAGATGGGCACTCAAAAATCTGCGTTTACGTAATTTTCCTAGGTCTTGAGGCACACGGCCGTTCTTTGATACAAGCTCAGGAAAGACTAAGTAGTGTGGTGGGAGAACTGCAGCTAGAAAGTAGACAAACCATAAACTAGATCTTCAAACCCTAGCTGGGGCAAGAACCGAACAGGAGGTTCATCTTCAAACACCACCTCCTTTTCCAAGGGTGAAAAACTTGGCGGACCTTGAAGACTCAAATGGAACTGAACTCCCAAAGCTTCACATACATTTGTCCAAGGCACCAGCAGCCAATGGAAGGGAGGCTGAATGATTTTTGTGGCTCAGTAAAATGACTATTAACTCCTGAATTTAATCACCAGGAAAGAAAAGCTAATTTGAGCTGTGAGGATCTACAGTAAACAGGCCACAGACGTCTTACTGCAACACTGCAGAATCTTTTCAATCTCAAAAAACACAACAGAATACTACTTGAGAGGTTTTCTTTGTTCAGAAGACCTGGTAGGTAGGACATAAGCTTGGGGAATGACACCTTTGACTTCAGAGGAACTGTTCAAATCCTTATTAGGGTGTAAGAGGAAAGCTCGGCATTCCCGTTAACCTCAGGAAAAGACCACTTGCAACCAGATCAAGACAGGAAGATGCTCGCACTTGATTCTAGGTTGTTCTGTTCTGTATCTGAAGATCATGGGGGTGACTACTTCTCAGAATTACTGTGTAAATAAAATAAACAAAGATGATTAAAACTGAGACTGGAGTATAACGGGGCTGACTTTACTGAAGTATGCATGTTAAGTGACAGGAACGTTCTGGAAGAGCCTATGAAGCTAACGCACAACAGAACCGTGGCAGTCTCTCAGGTGCACTATCAATTTAAAATAATTAACCTACACAGAAAACATGTTGCCAGCACTGGACTGAAGTGTTAATCTAGTGTCACCGGGTGGGGCTCTCTCTGAAACAGCCACAGCAAACTTGATAAACAGGAGTAATCTCTGCTACACAAAATTCAAATAGATACAAGAAAAATTACATTGCTAACAAGCTTGATCGCTGCTGATCTGACTTGCAGCCGTTAAAAATCACTAACACGTTAAAATTAATTTGTTCAGATCTTGATTGAATGGTGTAATGAGACTCGGTTCCCTGTTATTTTTATTTATTTAATTTTTGTGGGGGGGAAAGTGTTGGACAGGATTGACAAATCAATTCTGCTCTAGGAAAAGAGGATCCTCCCTTAGCAGTACCAACACCTTGCAGAGAACAAAAGCAGAACAGAGAATCCTGTCCACCTTCCAGACTGCTAATGGCAACTGTACCCAGGGTTTCTAGAAATTCTGAGGAGAGTCATAGCTGTTCTCTGTAAAAGATCATAAAACGTCCTGGTTCACTATGGCTGAAAAGTCATCTAAATTCAAATTCACAGACAGTGCAATGAATTTGACGTGGTTTTCCCGTGTACATATGTGAAAACAGCAGTGAATCCCACCATCATGTACATCTACAAGAATGAGATTCTAACTAGAATAAGATATAGTCCATGCTTGGACAATAATGTCAAAATGGATTCTGCTGTCATGTGTAACTAAAAAGAACCAATAAATTTTTAAAAATTCAAATTCACTTGGATGGATTTGTATTGGTCAGTGCAGCCTGAGGAGTCTTTCTCTGACAATTGGGCCATTCTCACATCCCACAGCTTAAAGATTGAGATGAAGTTAACTGGAGAATAACAACTGGAAAGACACGTGGCTTTATATTGCCCTCTTGGAGAACAAGAATTTCAAAAATGAAAAATAAAGTTTTTACTGGTGGCATTTGATTGTTAGATTATTTTTTAATTTATGTTTTTTGGGAAAATACTCCATCAAATAGTTCAAGCTACAAAATACAAATACTTTTTTAAAATATCATTTAATATTTGAATATGAGAAGGAAAACCCAATTCCAGCCTAATCTAGAGGGGTCACTGAGGACATTTCTGTTCCTCTGAGCATTTCGGGGTACCATTATGAATCAAAGTTGTATATCTGTCCTTTACATAGTTGAATCATATAATACAAAAAGACTAAATTCTATTTTTGGCTTATTAAGTTACCTTTTCTTTTCTTTTTTTTTTTTTTTTGGTACTGGGCATTGAACTCAGGGGCACTCAACCACTGAGCCACATCCCCAGCCCTATTTTGTGTTTTATGTAGAGACAGGGTCTCACTGAGTTGCTTGCACCTCGCCGTTGCTGAGGCTGGCTTTGAACTCGTGATTCTCCTGTCTCAGCCTCCCTAAGTGCTGGGATTACAGGCTTGCACCACCGCGCCTGGCTAAGTTACCTTTTCTTAAATAACGAAAATATATATTTTATTTCTCAAAATGTCCTACATGTGATACACTCTCATTTTTTTTAGTTTTACTTTACTTCATATTGAAAGAAAAAGTGATGGTCCCTCATCAACCCACTGGGCCCAGCCACTCAACCTTTCAGTGTGCAGAGATGTTGATCTCATTTCCAGCAGCTGGTTCTTTTGGGTATCAGTGGTGAGTCTAGTTGCTGATTTAAACCTTTGGGCAAATGTGCATGGAAGCTAGGGTAACGACGGGTTTTGACTCTTAGGATTCTGAATATATTGTCTGAAACTGAGTTAAAGGCCCAGACTTTTTTGAAAGGTACCACCTGGGTGCAAGTTTTGCATTCCAGTTTCTTGTAGTGAACAGGGCTTGTTCCCTGACTCTTGGGATGGAACACCACTCTGACCTCATCCAGATCTTCGTGAATCTTTTTAACATTTTCTTCAACATGCTCAATAATGGTGCAAGCAGTGCTGAGAGAGACACTTATCTATGGAAGGAATGAGTATGGCTCTTTCTGGAGAGCAATTTGGGCCTTTAAGAAGTCTGTTTCTTTTTCTCCAGAATTCAGCTTTCTAAAAAAAGCCGTCTTGAGGAAATAGGAAGGAAATTTCCATGCAGATATTTATTACACCATTCTTTACAATGGCAAATCCAAATGGTCAACAATAAGAACGACAAAATAAAGGTGACACATCTGTAATTTTTTTGAACTATGCAATTTTTACGATGTTCAACATTGTTTAAGTGCTTTATTCACTCAACCTTTGCAAGAACCGGACAAAGTCAATTCTCTCACTGGCTGCTTCATCTTATTGTCGAGAAAGTTCAATAAGTTGCCCAAGGTTAAGGAGCTTGGAAGTAACGGTACTGGGATTCTAAACCAGCAGCCCAGATCCAGAGCCCTAAGTCTTTAGCATTGAGCTATTGTTGCTGCTTGAGATGTTGCTTTTCAAATGTGATACTTGATTCTATTTTATAATTTTTCTAAAATTTTTGTTTCAATATTCACAAGCAAAAGTGGACACTGGTTTTCTTCAGGAGAATTATCTTTTTCTTTGTTTCAATATCAATGTTATTTCCCCTTAGTTAAAAAGAATGTGGAAACTTTCTTTCATCTTCTGTGTTCTGGAACAGTTTAAAATAGAATTGGAATGATCTATTTCTTAAAGGTTTTGTAGAATTTCCTTGTAAACTCTGAAGGAGAAGGAAAAGAAAGTAACTCTTTGTCAACTTCTCTATTTCATAACTAAGATTTTGTATGAGTTCTGGGGTGAGCTATGGGAATCTGCTTCTCATTTAATTGATATTTTAAGCTTCCCTGCTACATAAGCTCTATGCCATAAGATTTGCCATGTGTGACATATAATTTAATGGTTTTTAATAATTTTTCAGAGTTGTGCAATCAGTACTACAATCAATTTAGAATATTCCCATTGCCCTTAAAATATCCCTTGTGTCCTTCTGCAGATAATCCCTGCCTTCATTAGCCCTTCCATTTTGTTTTAATCATAACTATAACCTTAATGCATAAACAGATATTTATTTCATATGGAATAAATAACATAGTAGAAGTAAATCTTGGATGTACTGCTTATAATGTGACTATATTACGTAAGAATGTTTACTGTTAAGAAATTAACATGGAGTTCTGCACAAGTGGTATAATTTTCTAACAGCTCATTAAAGCTACCTGATACTTATGGAAAAAGCAAACACTATGACTGCTCTCATGTCCCTGTATTCAGTACTGAGACTTCCACAAACACTAATAGCTCTATTTGGAAGCCAAAAAAAAAAAAAAAAAATATATATATATATATATATATATATAGCAAAAGCAAATAAGTAATAATAATCACTCTGTTTCCAAACGTATCAGAAATTGCCATTTTTCTTTACTTCACGATAACCATTTTTATATTTTTAAATGCTTATTTAATTTTCTCATTTTTATTTTTGCTAATGATCAGCTAATGAGACACTGAAAAAAAGTCATTTCTAAAATGGACAGTGTTTTTACCCATTATGTGCAGGAATTTAGTGCTTAGAATAAAGCACAGCTGATCAGAAGACCTGCCAATATATTTTTAGTTAACATGGAATGGAGATTTCTGTAATTAGGAAGCATTCATGTCATTGATTTCTGATGTTTGCTTTAAAGTTCTCCCCAAATAGCAAGGAACATTAAGTATAAGATTAAACTTAATTTAACAAGAAAATATTTTTACATGTTCAAACATGCATAATCCAGTCAGTAGCATTTTCAGATCTAAGATTATTAGGAAAAACTGCTTTGAGCATCAAGAAATTCTTCCAATGACAAAGGCCAACTAAAAACAGACTCTTGGAGAAGTGGAAAGACCATGGACTTTGAAACCAAACACATGGGTTTAACTCTTGGGTCACCCAACTACTAGGTTAAATGCCTATATTTTTCTTCTAGCCTCCTTCCTACCTGTCAGCCCCCTGCAAAACAACGAAACAAAACAAAACAAAACACTTCAGAGGAACCATACTCCCAATATTTTCCTAAAGTGAATTTATTCTGATCCAATTTTTTTGTTGTTGTTCAGGAATTAAAGTAACTCAATTAAGTTTTTCCCGTGTCAACTCAATATCCTGGTTGGCCATCTGTTAACTTTCCATCATCTTCTACTCAAAGACATAAAGTGAGCCTCAGAAACATTTAAGTGCATACTGCAAGGCTGTTATGAGATTCAAACAGATGTGTACTTACATGAATGCTCGACTGTGACGCACTCAAGGGTGCGCAATTACTGGGCTGACAAGTACAAATTCACAGTAAAGGTATCCAAAACACACACAGTCACACCTATATTCAAAGCCTGTCCTTACCTTCGACCTTGGCAAACATTCAGTATCTGTATACAAGTTACAATATTTAAAAATGTGTTCTCAGTTAAATAAAAGAAAAAAAGCCCAGCATGGTGGCATACACCTGTAATCCCAGTGATTTGGGAGGCTGAGGCAGGAGGATCATGAGTTCAAAGCCAACCTCAGATACTTGGCAAGGCCCTAAGCAACTCAGTGAGACCCTGTCTGAAAATAAAAAATAAAAAGGGCTGGGGATGTGGCTCAGTGGTTAAGGACCCCTGGGTTCAATCTCTGGCACCCCCCCAAAATTTTTAAATAAACAAATTAACATAAAAATTTTTTAAAAAGGAAAACAATGCTAATTTAGCTCTTCTAATTTCATAGTTAAGACTTATCTGAAATTTTTTCCCTGAAAAAAATATTTGAAAGTTATCACCAATAAAAAATGACTTTTAATTGGATAAAAATCAAAAATATAAGGTTTCACATAGAGTAAGCATGAAAGAACAAAAAATTACTAAATCTAAATCTGGACCATTCTGTTAAATTTGCACTGTTATAGGTCAAAGTTTAAAGATCTGAAAACCTGATAATGACACAAAATTTCTTTTCAATTTAGTAATCAGAATCTCAGAATTGAAAACTGATAAAATATGGTGTCAGCTGGGTGTGGTGGCCCACACCTATAATCCTAGCAGGTTGGTGGCTGAGGCAGGAGGATCGTGAGGTTCAAAGCCAGCCTCAGTACTTAGCAAAGCCCTGAGTAACACAGTGAGACCCTGTCTCTAATTAAAATATTTTTCAAAAGGGCGGAGGATGTGGCTCAGTGGTTAAGCACCCTGGGTTCAAGTCCTGGCACCAAAAAAATAAATTACAAAATAATGGTGTCAATATTTCATAAGGGTTTACCACAGAACTTGCAAATTTGCTGGAAAAAAAAAATCCTAGATTTGAAAACAACATTTTAAAGAACAAAAGGAGGGAAATCATACTTGCCCTCTTGTATTATTTTGATGACTTCCTTACTCTTCTTACCTGCCCTCATCACCTTCTTTATAGAAGGAATTAGGTAAGGCCATCTCTGTTTGATCCAAGTCTTAACATCTGGAGAGGCGTTAGCATTCCATTCTCTTTATAAGAAATAAGAATGAGGGGCTGGGATTGTGGCGCAGTGGTAGCGTGCTCGCCTAGCATGCGTGAGGCACTGGGTTCGATCCTCAGCACCACATAACAATAAAATAAAGATATTCTGTCCACTTGCAACTAAAAAAATAAATAAATACTTAAAAAAAAAAAAAGAAATAAGAATGAAGTATCCTCCTATTTGTCTTATCCTCCAATTCTAGTTATTTCCCCCAAGCCAGTGCTGTATGCTTTGAGCAAAATGTTTTCTCCTCCAGATCATCTCAGATTGTCCAGAATGGAGGGGGAAGGAGCAGAGATCAGTGTGAACGAGGAGGTGAAAAAAAGGATATTCTCTGTCACTGTAAATTTTGGTTTTTGGTACCAGGGATTAAACCCAGGGGAGCTTAACCACTGAGCCGCATCCCTAGCCCCTTTTAAATATTTTATTTAGAGACAGCAGATTGTCGAGTTGCTGAGGCTGGCTTTGAACTTGTGATCTTCCTGTATCAACCTCCCAAGCTACTGGGATTATAGGTGTGCACCACTGCACCTGGCTGTCACAGTAAATTGATGCTGTCTCTTTAGGACTATTTGGCAACAGAAATCAGACATAAAATGCAGTCTTTACTAATTCCGAGACAAAGCAGTTCATGTTAAAACAACTGTATACATGCATGAGAGTTAAAGAATCTCTTTTTCAGCAATAGACATACATATATATATTCACATATTAACATGTGTAAATATATTCAAAAATTATATTAAAATTATGCATATATATTCCACATAATTTTTTAATAGCAAAAAATAAAGAAAACTTAAGTATCCATCAACATGGACATACTTTAAAAGTTCTGCTACTTCTGTGCATGGGATGTTATGCAGCTGTTCTAAAGTCAAGTCACTGAGTCTATATGGACCAGCACAGGACTTTAATGGAAAAAATTAAGTTGCATATAAAATGCAACTTAGAATATTCTCACTTTTTTCTGTGACGTAAAAAATATTTGTATATATCTACAGATATGTATATTTGGACCCCACATAAATGAACAAACAAAAAGGAAACAGGGAGAGAGCCCTGTGCAATGATGTTCACCAACAAGCCCTGCGGTGCTAGGGGAGGGGGGCTTTCTATGTTATTTCATCCATTTCTCTACTGTTTAATTTTTTTCAGTAATTTTGTAAAGGAAAAAAATCCAGCTGAATATTATACCAGCAGGCAGCAGCAGCAGCAGGAGTCGGGGCCTGTTAATATTTTAATAATAACGATGAACTCTTAGGTTTCTTCCCATCTCTCCTGGAGAGGGCACAGGGTGCTGGCGGAATGTGTGCAGCCCTGACAGCCTCCCAGTATGCTTCTGTGAACTTAATGGGAAACTATGGCTGAAAAAATAGGACCATTTAGCTGGGGAAATTGCCAGTTGAAAATCAGTCAACAAAACCTCCTGACTGATGGATCCACTGCAGTCTAAAGTTCCAGTGGGAAGGTGCAGGTGACATAGACTGCGGGCTCCTGAGACGCCCCCTTTCCCTCCCTCCCTCCCCTGACCCTCAAAGCGGTTTCACCATAATCTGTCCCCCCCCACCCCCCCGCCTGGGATTAAACAATCTTTCACCAGATCTCAGACACTATTTCCCTGGTATTTCTGAGCTTGTTATCACCAGCAACTGTACCCTCTCCATGATCTGAATTTTAAGCAACCACCTTCCCAGTTGAAGTTCAGGCCTTAACTACAATTGCTCCCTCCCCGCTCCCCCTCTATCCTATCTGCGCAGAGCACCTCACCCCACTGGGAGCCAACCCTCTGCCCTTTCCTCATCTCCACCCATGCTGCTGAACACTGTAATGCCAATTTCACTTCAAGTTCAAGTTGCCCAGGGGTCAACTATTACTTCCCTAGTCACTCATCTCCGCTTGACCAGTTCATACTTTCTTCCTAAATTCTCAACACCTTCATTCTCACCCTTCTTCTCAAAGGAACCCTTCCACAAGTCATGGAGGGAACAGAAACAAGGAGCAGAGGACTTCCCCCCATGTCACCTACTGGCTAGTGTCTGTGCTCAGATCTTAGCACTCCCACTCCCCAGAGGGGTGATTTAGGCTCAGTCGCCTGGCTCATGCAGGCCGCTTCAGGAACAGTTCCACTTTCTTTCTTCATCATCCATTTCCACCTCTGCCAGATAATCCATTAGCACACAAACATGATGTCATTTCTCTGGTCTTAAAACAAGAACAAAAAAACTGTGCCACCCAACCTTTTTAGCCCGCTGATTCTCTGCTTCCCTTTTCAGCAAAGCTATTTTTTGCTCTCTCAGATTCCTCTCCAATTACCACCGGCCAGTTCTCAGTCATCTGCAGCATCTGACAGCCGACCCCTCTCTCCTCCTCGAAACACCTTCTCTAGTTGGCCCCCAGAACACCCGTGTCCGTTCTTGACCTACTTCAAAGCCACCTTCTCATTCTCTTATTGATTCCTGTGTATCTCATCTAAACTTCAGTGGGATGGATCCTTAGCACTCACAGTGAGCTATTTTTTTTAGTTGTAGATGGACACAATATATTTATTTTACTTATTTATTTTACTGTGGTACTGAGGATTGAACCCAGTGCTTCATGCATGCGAGGCAAGCGCCCTACCACTGAGCTACGATCGCAGCCCAGTGAGGTATTTTTTTACTTAATTTTTTAATACTGAAGATTAAGCCCAAGGGTGCTCTATCACTAAGCTACACGCTTGGCCCTTTTTATTTCTTACTTTGAGACAAGGTCTTGCTAAGTTGCCTAGGCTGGCCTGGAACTCATGCTCCTGCCTCAGCCTCCTGAGTCGCTGGGATTACACGGGTGTAGCAGAGTGTCTGCACAGTGGACTTCATTTATACTTTCTCCTTCGGTCGCTTTCCCTCATCTCAGAGCTTTAAATACTCTAACACACTATGACCCCTGCTAGCCCTGGTTTAGACTAACCTCTTGAGTTTCAGATTCGTATATCAACTGCCTAGTAGATACGTCCAGTAGGACATCTACCAAGCACCTTAACGTGACCACCAAGGAACTCATCTACCCTCCAGAAACCTGCTCCTTCTACACTGAGCCCCATTTCAGAAATGGCACTTCCTCTCTCCCCATAGCTTGGGCCAAAAACCTTAGAGTCATCCTTGACTCCTCTTCCTCTCACAACCACAGCTGATCCATTAGCAAGCCCTGTGGGCCCTGACTTCAGAAACACAACCACTTCTTACCACTTCCCTATAGTCCTGATCCAAACGCACCATCACCTCCCATCTGGATTATTGTAATAGTTTTCTGCCTGGTTTTCCCGCTTCTCCCCTGACCATTATCCCAGCAGCCAGAGTGAAGCATTTAAAACATTAAGTCAGACAAAATCTCCCTGCTCCACTAAGAATAAAAAGCCAACCCTCCCAACAGCCTACCAGAGTCTACACAGCCTAGCCACACTCCCTGAGGCTGGGGGCCCTCACTTTCTCTGCTTTACCAGACACATCCTGCTTTTAGGGCTTTGCAGGGCTGTTCTCTGTGCTTGAATCCCTCTTCCCTCAGTTATCCACCTGGCTCCTCCCCTCTCTTACCTCGGATCTCTGTTCAGAAATCACCTCAATGATGCCTTCCCTGCCCACACTATGGAAACATATGCCTCACCCCTGTATTCCTCCTCTGTTGATTTATTTGTTTGTTTGTTTTGTTTCTGGGCATTGAACCCAGGGGCACTCAACCACTGAGCCATATCCCCAGCCCTTTTTTGGGGGGGGGGGGGCATTTTCTATTTTGAAACAGGGTCTCATTGAGTTGCTTAGTCCTAAGTTGCTGAAGTTGGCTTTGAACTTGCAATCCTCCTGCCTCAGCTTTCTGAGTCACTGGGATTACAGGCATGCGCCACTGTGCCCCACTCCTCTTCTGTTTTATTTCTCTCCAAAGCACTCGTCATGATCTGACAACTAGAGTGTAAGCTCTGTAAGGACAGGGCCTTCTTCTTTTTAATAAGATTTAACAAGTTTATTGAGCTATAACCTGATTAAAATATGCCAGATGAGAATCAAAACTGTCAGAGGATTGTACCAATTTCTTCATATAGAAAATTTTTACTATATACATTTATCTGCCTGAAATTTTTTTCTATATCCATCATTAATAGGGAATGGTTGGTAATCATCTTTTTGTAACCATCAAGAGCATAATCACAGTTCAAATACATTTTCTGTAAATCTAGCCTCCCCAAACCATGTCAGATTTGTTACTTAAATAACTTTTTAAAAATTCTGTACATAGAATAAATTCTACAATGAGCTTTGCCACACAAAAATAAAAGAAAGCAACAGCAACCTAAATTTACTTTGCAGTGATTCAAGTTCTAATCCAAGAAGGATCTTTCTGTTTGAATGATTCATATTGGGGAGGGGGCACTGGGAATTGAATCCAGGGGTGCTTTACCACTGAACTACATCCTCAATCCTTTTATTTTATTTTATTTTGCTTAGGCCCTTGCTAAGTTACCGAGGCTGGCCTTGAACTTACGATCCTCCTGCCTCAACTTGCTGAGCTCCTGGGATTACAGGCAGGCGTGCACCACCGCAGCAGGCCGTGCTGTTGATCTTGCTAAATGTCAGCTTCTGGGAATGCTGAACTCTTTCAAAAAAAACCCACCCCTAAAAAGGGGACAAAACCAAAGATCCAGACTGGGGCTTTTCCTATGCTATCACATATATATTTTAGAACAGTTCTTGGCACTGTTCTAAAAGCCAAGAAAAAAGCCACATGAGCTCTAGTCTTGAAGGCTGTTGTAGCAATGGCAGGGAAAATTATTAGATGATAAATCAGAAGGTCTGGGTTCAAATCTGATTACATGACTGGAAACAGAAGTGACACCCAGCTCTGCTACTGCACAGTATAATATAATTGGTTAGAGCCGGGAGCAGTGGTGCACACCTGTAATCCCAGCACTTCAGGAGGCTGAGATAGGAGAATCGCGAGTTCAAAGCCAGCCTCAGCAACAGCGAGGCGCTAAGCAACTCAGTGAGACCCTGTCTCTACATAAAACACAAAATAGGGCTGGGGATGTGGCTTAGTGGTTAAGTGCCCCTGAGTTCAATCCCTGGTACAAAAACAAACAAATAAATAATATAATTGGTTAAATCATTTAACCTCCAAGGACCCCAGTTTCCTTGTCCATGAAATGGGAATGAAAACATGCTTTCCTCAACAGAGCCCTTGTGACTATGTAGATGAAGACATTACGCAAATATAAAATACTATCAAGCTTCTGTGACTGATCACATGTTAAACTATTTAGAATCATTTTTAAATTAGACAATAGTTTATTCTTAAAACAGTTATTCAGCCAGGCACGGTGGCAAATGTCTGTAATCCCAGCACTTAGGGAGGCTGAGACAGGAGAATCGCGAGTTCAAAGCCAGCCTCAGCAATGGTGAGGTGCTAAGCAATTCAGTGAGACCCTGTCTCTACATAACACAAATTAGGGCTGGGGATGTGGCTCAGAGGTCGAGTACCCCTGAGTTCAATCCCTGGTACCCCCCCACCCAAAAGTTATTCATTTAGTAAACCACAAGGACAACTTGTATTATAGCACAGATTTTTTTTTTTTTTGTACTGGAGATTTGAACTCGTGATTCTCCTGTCTCAGCCTCCCTAAATGCTGGGATTACAGGCTTGCGCGTCTGGCTATAGCAGAGATTTTTAAATGTCTCTCTAATGTTTGTAAGAGACTCTAAATAAATTATACACATCAGTATCCTAAAAACTCTGGATGGCCAAAGTTATTTTCGCTTTCTATTTTGAGACCTTTTCCACTCCCTTGTTGAGTCCTTTAATACTCTGATTTCCCACAGGCCTTCCCAAAGTCCATGGCCCTGCAAAGCCAAGATAGGCTCCCGTGGATGTGGAAATGTGAGCTTCCTCAGTTTACAGGAAATGTCAAGAGAGGCCAAAGGGCCTGCACCTCACCAGATCAGAGCTGGAAACAACAGTGTCTGAAGTAGGGCAAAGACATTTTCTCTGAGTTCCATTTCTGTTTCAAGTTACATAATGAGAAATATAAACACTTCAATTAACACAGTTTATCTCCTCACAGAAACGGCAGGATCAGGATTCAAAATGGTGGTGTCAGCATTTGCTGAAAGGCAATATAAAAACAAGCTTCTTCTAGTCTTCTCCAGAACTGTTCATTATGTTAACCAATGTGCTTTTTATAATGTTGTGACAAACTCACTAAATTTATTGCCAAGGCAGGCGGGTGGGGAGGGTAACTATCTCCTGACTGAAGAGAATGTTTGTTATTATCAGATCAGATGTAGCAATCCTTCTTCCTTTTTTTTTTTTTTTTGGCCTCAGCCTCTAAAGTTTCCAATATTTTCTCAAATGCAATAATTACAATATTACATACCCACTCTGGACTTTTGAAACTACAATCTCCCCCTTTACTTCTACAGGCCTTTTAACCCCATACATGTTTATTTTTCTCATGATTTTCTCTTGTGCCAAGCACTGGGCCTGGAAGAGTCAAGACTCTCACTAACTCTTTCTTCATCATCATCATTGGCATCATCATTAGATTATTATTAAAATAGCAACCAAGCTGGGCATGGTGGCGCACGCCTGTAATCCCAGAGGCTTGGGAGGCTGAGGTAGGAGGATCACAAGTTCAAAGCCAGCCTCAGCAAAAGCAAGGCACTAAGTAACTCAGTGAGACCCTGTCTCTAAATAAAATACAAAATAGGGCTGGGAATGTGGCTCAGAGGTCTAGTGCCCTGAGACCAATCCCCAGTACCCCCCCCCCAAATAGCAACGAACATTTGATTGGCACTAAGGTTAAATACCTTGTTTTAAATTCAAAAGTTATCACAACCAATATGTGAGAGTTAGGAATGGAGCTAAATAGCCCATACCACATATATGAATCTGTCATTCAGCTTTGATAGTCCCGTTCCCTTTTAATAAACAGTATGTAAATTATAAATAAGAACCTCCAGAGTTATTCCTATAATCCACCTCTCCCACTAGACTGTCCACTCCCTGAAGACAGGAAGCCCCCACGATGCATGCTTGCATGTACATCCTGTTCCTCCCGTGGCACAATATCTTGCACACAACGAAGCCCTAATAAACATCTACTGACGGAGGAAAGCAAAGAACAGGTCACACCAGGCAGACAGCAGGGCCAAAAGGAAAGACAGGAAGCAGAAAACACTGGTCACTAACCAACTGGGCTACTTCCTATTTCCTCTTGTCCGTCCTGTAAGCACGTGGAGGTGGCCAAGGACCTGGGGCAAATGGCTGTCGCCGAGTTGGTTCACTCTTGGTCAGGGTGGAAGTGAACCAGAGCAACTAGGGCTGGTCCTTGAGAACCAGGAGGGTAGGCAGAGCTGAGGGACACTCTGCACTGAACAAGACCCCCACTTGCCCCCTTCCGATCCCCCTCATGCTGGCTGCAACCCCAGCCACCCTACTCTCCCAGGACAGCAGGGGGCACCTCAGACCCCAGCTCCTCCCCTGGGTCTGCAGCTGCTCAAGTCCCTGGTTCCTTTGGAATAAGGCTCGGGGTGAAGACCAGAGGAGAGGAGCGGAGTGAGGCACCAGAGCCCATCTAGGAGAAGCTGGTCCTGCCCCTGGCTGCCCCCCAGCTGGCATCTGCCTGGGAGCTTGAGTCCAGGAAGCAGGAAGTGCTGCTCCTGAGGACAGAGATGCGTCCTGCTGGACCTGCAGTCCTGCTGCTCCTTCTGCTGGGACTCTCAGGTGAGCCCTGGGGTGGGCTAAGTCCCAAGCAGGGACACAGGGGCTTATGCCCCAGA
The DNA here is from genome assembly GCA_004024805.1 of Geosciurus inauris. Classification (NCBI taxonomy): domain Eukaryota; kingdom Metazoa; phylum Chordata; class Mammalia; order Rodentia; family Sciuridae; genus Geosciurus; species Geosciurus inauris. The sequence continues at coordinate 11,615 of PVHX01003696.1, read as the reverse complement.
AAGAGTGCACAGGACGTATGCTGGGAGCCCACCATAGCCATGGCCCTGTTTTCTCTCCCCAGGTGCAGACAAGCAGGACTCAGAGAAGTTCTTGGAGTCAAGTAAGGCGCCCAGGCAGGGGCGGCTTTCCTGGATGGACAGAGGGAGAAGAATCTGTGCCAAGGACACCAGCTGGGGAATGAGCAGGCAGGGGCAGGGAGGAGGGTCAGGGCTGCAGAGTGGGTGTCCCAGGCCTTTTTCCTCTTTTTTGGCAGTTTGTGGGTGGCCTGCAATCCCATCGAGCGTCGTCTCAGGCCTGGAGGCCAACATAGGGCAGTGGCCCTGGCAAGTCAGCATCTGCCAGAGCTTTCTTCACATCTGCTTACCCACCCTCATCTCACAGAAATGGGTACTGACGGTGGTGAGCTGCTTCCGGTGAGTGCTGGCCTTCCTGGTGGGACACCTGGCAGGGAAGCTGGATGACTGGTGCTCCAGGGCCAGGCTCATTCGCTTGTGCAAGGGGCTCACCTTGCACTGCCCAATGTGGCATGTGGTGCCTTATGAATGGGTCCACACGTTTTATCCCCTAGCTCTCAGTTCAGTGCAACTACTCAGATTCTGAGCTTTCACTCTTGACAGCAATGAATATCTGAAGTTTGCATTCTCCAAATCTAAACCTCTACCCCAGGGACCTTCCCCCAGATCCTCCTGTGCACACTGGGAAGACTTCTTCAGGCTCCCTAAGAACTCACCACTTCCTGTGACTAAATGTCACATAAGTTCTGATAACACCCAAATCTCTGGGCCCGAACGCTAGTCCTGACACATTTCCACTTGGATGTCTCAAGGTAACATGGTCAAAAGAAAACTGCAATTTTATTACTGCCATGATCCCCCAAATCTATGTTTCTATCTTTCCCATCTCGTTTAACAACATGACCAGCTGCTCCAATGAGAAATACTGATATTTTGTGGCTCAGTGGTAAAGTGCTCGTCTAGCACGTGAGGCACTGGGTTCGACCCTCAGTACCACATAAAATAAATGAATAAAAGTAAAATAAAGGTATAAAAAACAAATACTGATATCTTAGAGCTGGGAGTGCAGCTCACCGGTAGGGCCCTGGATTCTATGACCAACACTGCAAAAAGAAAAACAAACAAACAAAAAAATCCCACTGGGGCTGAGGTTGTAGCTCAGTGGCAGAGCGCTTGCCTCACACATGTGAGGCACTGGTTTCAATCCTCAGTACCCACATAAAAATAAGTAAAACAAAGTAAAGACACTGTGTCCATGTATAACTAAAAAAATATTTTAAAAAAACCTCACTGATCTTATTTTCCCTCACTCTCCCTATCCAATGTGTACAGTCAGTCCTTTCAGTTTCACTTCCAAAATGTACCACGACCCTGCCATTGCCGCCCTGCAATAGCGTAAGTTCTGCTACTCCCATGGACACAAAGAGCGATTTTTTTTTTAAATGTCGGAAATGAGATCATGTCACTCACTTCTTTACATCCTCCAACAACCACTCTGGCACCTGGAACAAAACCCAGATGCCTCACTGTGGCCTCCAATCACCTGGTGTCTGCTCACTTTTCCAATCGTATCCCTCTGTATTCTAACTTCTCTGTTTCTAGAAACTGCAGAGCTCTTCCTTATGCTCACAGCCTTTGCATACTCTCTTCCCTGCATCTGGAATACTGTTCCTTGTAGCTCTTCTCATGCTGACTCCTACATTTTGGGTCTCAGTTGAAAAGCTGCCTCTTCCCACCTCCTATACTGTGTTAAAATCCTATTTGTTTTCTTTGTAACACTGATCACAACTTCAGATTCTGAACGGTACTTGTTCACTCGTTTGTTATGTCTCTCTCCCCAACTCCCCTTAATTGTGCACACCCCTTAGGACCGAAGCCCCATGAGGGCACGTTACTTGTGGAAGGATGAATGCTCAGAAAGGCCCACAGAACGGTGGGCTCGGCTGTGACACCCGGCGACACCCACGATGCTCTTCTGTCCCTCTTCCTCCCGGGTCTAAGGAAGCCTTGGGGGAGTTGCTTCAGACCTCTGGTCACCCAGACCCCAAAGTGAAGACAATACCTATGTCTCAGATTACCGACCCCCGGACTTCCAGGGGGACATGTCCAGGGCCATCGCTGTAGAAGAGCTGGCCCACCCAGTTTCTTTCGCGGTTGTCTCCCTTCCTATCTGTCTGCCCTCCTCCAAGGTCCAGCTGAAGGACGTGAGCTCCTGCTGGGTGACTGGATGGGGCCTTTCTGGAACATCCCACCAGTGTAAGGCTGTGGAGATTTTCTGAGCTCTTGTCTTCCACTCTGTCTCTCCTGACCCTCCATCGCACCCACAGACATAATGCTTGCTTCCAGCTAACTGGCCTGAGGGACAGCACACTTCAGTTCTCCCGGGCCCTAAGCCTCCTTTGTATTGCTTCTGCCACGGGCTCTTTGCTTATTTATTCCGGGCTTTTGTTCTTGCTGAGTGATCGCACTGTGTTCAAAGCAAAAAGAACAGAGCAGCAGAGACAGAATGAAGACAGTCCTGTTCAGTCTGAGAGAAGTAACAGACTCTCCTGCTGCACCTGGGTGGAGTGGGGTAGATGGTTAGGGAGGAGACGGAAGGCCAGTTCAGGAAAATAAGGCTCTCAGGAAAGCTCCTGGGTCAGTGTAGCTAGGAAAGCAGAGCTTCGCTTATGTGTCAATAGGCTAGATTCTTTGTACATAGTCTAGAGTCTTTGCAGTGTATCATAGCTACCCTTTATTTCCTTGTAAGAATAAAACTATATCCCAAAAAAACTTTGAATCCAGGGTCACTTACCCACTGAGCCACATCCCCAGCCCTTTTTATATTTTATTTAGAGACAGGGTCTTATTGAGTTGCTGAGGCTAGCCTTGAACTCACGATCATCCTGCCTTAGCCTCCTAAGCCGTTGGGATTACATGCATGCGCCATCATGCCCAGCTCCAAAGACAAACAATTCTGCACCATTCATTGTTTTACGTTTTTCTGAATCATAAGATGTCCCTGTCACTAATATGGAACATCTGAACAGGAGTCAACTGCCCTAGCCTCGTTCAGAGCCAGGTAGCTCAGCTTGTAGACAGTTTCCCAAACCCCAAAATCAGGATGCTATCTAACACTGGGGCAGAATACTTGAAATCAGAGGTATGTGAAAAATCACAGGCATGAAATCTGTATCCAGAGCTGAGAGTCGCTTTCTAATTTTCTAAGATGGCTTTGACTTTTTGGGGGGCCCTGCAGATATCAAACCATCTTATATGTTGAAGGAGCTGAAAGCATCCCTCATTGATCTCCAGACATGCAGCAGCTACTATTAAAATGAAAGCTTATTGTGGGAAGTGAAGCCCCTGAACGGTGAAGCCATGATCTGCTCCAAGCTCCCAGCAGAGTAGAAGGATCGGTGTGTAGGAAGAATCCAGCCCCCAGGCACCTGCCACATCCCTGCCTTCCCCAGGGTGCTTTTGCCACCTCAGCATCTTCAGAGCTCCTGGGTGAGCTCAGGAGTACCTGGACAAGCCTAAACTCCACAGTCCCTGCTAAACCACGACACAGTCCCAGCCCTTTTTGTTTTTTATTTTGAGACAGCCTTGCTAAAGTTACCCAGGCTGGCCTCCAACTTGTGATCCTCCTGCCTCAACCTCCCTAGTTTCCTTCCTTTTTTTTTTTTTTTTTTTTTAATTTTTTTTAGTTGTTGATGGATCTTTATTTTATTCATTTATTGTTTGTATGTGGTGCTGAGGATCGAACCCAGTGCCTCACGCATGCTAGGCAAGCGCTCTACCACTGAGCTACAGCCCCAGCCCAGTTTCCTTCCTTTTATCCCGAGTAACCTAATCAATTTTTCTCTCTCCTGCAAGGTAGTCGAGGAGACCCACTGACGTGTGAAGCTGAAGATTTCTGGGAAGATTTCTGGGTCCTAGTGGGAGTAGTGAGCTGGGGATCTAACTGCATCTGAACCCATGAGCACGGAGTATACACAAATATCAGTTTCTATAAATCTTGGATTAAGAAATCAGTCATCTTGCTCACTGAGCTTTCGGCTACCTCCAGTCTGGGTCTTTCTAGGCTCCTTCCTGTTATGCTTCCACCTCTGAATTTCCTGGGGCCACCTTAATCGGTGAGGTCAGTATAGACAAGATGAAGTGAGAATTCAAAATGAGAGAGAAAGGGGAAATTTTAGAAGCTGAGGATCTTGAAGAGCCAGCCAGCCAGATGCAGTTCTGCAACCTCATAAGCCTAATCTGCTTGTGGCCTTCTTCCCCCAGGTCAGCAGAGAAAGTCAAACCCCTAGAGTGAATACTCGAGATGATGGATGACCGAAAAATCCTAAATTGACTGTTACATAATATATAAATGTACTGAAACATCACACTGTACCCCATGAAGATGTATAATTCTTACCTGTCAATTAAAAAAAAAAAAAAGTTGGTTGATTCTAATGATTTTTAGTTCTCATATTCATTTTTTTTTGAGGGAGGGTGATACCAGGGATTGAACTCAGGGACACTCAACCACTGAGCCACATCCCCAACCTCATTTTATATTTTTACAGATAGAGTCTCATTGAGTTGCTCAGCACCTCACTTTTGCTGAAGCTGGCTTTGAACTTGTGATCCTCTTGCCTCAGCCTCCCTAGCCACTGGGATTACAGGCATGTGCCACCGCGCCCAGCCTCATATTTATTCTGATGAAACTGAAGACACAGCATAGAAAGAAAAAGAGACACAGAATTCTAGGCCTACAAGGAATCCGGAAGTCACCTGGTCCAATCACTCCCCACATTCAGTAGACAAAGAAGCTGGGGTCCAGGGGTTAGTTTTTACCCTTGGCTGAACCCAAGATGAAAACCATCCAACCTGGGACTAGACTGGGTTCCAAAAAAAAGGGGGGACTTGGACAATCAGAAGGTTTTAAGTCAAATAAGCCAGGCTTAGAGGCACCCAAGCACTGTATTAACAATCTGTTGCTGCACAACAAATTGCTCCAAAACTTACAAAATTAGTTTCTGTGGATCAATAACCAGAGAGGACTTAGCTAGGTGCTTCTGGCTCAGGGTCTGTCACAAGGCTGATGCTGTCAGTCACACCCATGCTTATCTCAAGGCTCAACCAGAAAGGAGGAGCTTCTAAGTACTGTGTCTGTGCAGAACATCCACTCCCAAGGTCACTCGCACTAGCCTCTCAGCAGAACTGCCCAGGGGCAATGGGCTTCCCTGGAAGGAGAGACCCAAGACGGGGAGAGACCCAGGTGGAAGCCAAGCTTTCAATAACCAATCTCAAACCTGATGCTTCATCACCTCCTATCCTATCCTATCCTATCCTATCCTATCCTATCCTCTCCTACCCTACCCTGCCCTACCCTATCCTATCCTATTCCATTCTATTCTATTCTTTCGTAGTGGATCAACAAGGTCTGAATATCAGGAGGCTGAAGTCACTGGGGACTAGCTTAAAGGGTGCCTTCCATAGGAACAGCCAAGGAAGGATCTGGCCTGAGAGGCTGGAAGGTGAAAGTGACTGTGTTTGGTAGCCATGGGCTCCACAGACACATGGGGTAGTTTAAATGGAGGTGAGTGGGGGGGATTTCTTCTGAGTCTCCCATAAGCCCCACCACTGAAAGTGCTGCATGGGTGGGGGAGTGAGGGAAGGTTTCATGAGAGGGACGGCCAATCTGCAACATCATGTGGCAGCTTAAGAATAGGTTTCATGTTCCCACTTATTCTTCTTTTCCTAAGCCCCTGGTATGCAAAGCATGGTTGAGAACATTGGATGTGACACTGGCTGGGGCTGAGTTCACTTATGGATTTCATAAAATCCTGATTAAATGGTAACTGGATGCTCTGTATTACCTGACAAATAAGGAGAGAAAAATAATTGGAAGGAGTTCTGGCAAGAAAGATCAACAGCGAAGTGGGCATCCCCTGCTCAACACTGACTAAATACCAATAAAATCATTATTTGAAAAGCCATTTTCTAGCTAGGTGTGGTGGCATATGCCTGTAATTCCAGCGGCTCAGGTGCCTGAGGCTGGAGGATCTTGAGTTCAAAGCCAGCCTTGGCAGCTTAGTGAGGCCCTAATCAACTCAGCGAGACTCTGTCTCTAAATAAAACATTAAAAAGGGCTGGGGTTGTGGCTCAGTGGTTAAGTGACTCTGGGTTCAATCTCCGGTACCAAAATAACAAAAAACAAACAAAACCCATTTCCATTGATAATCACAAATTTAAGGTAACTCCATAAGTAAAATAAATCTGGGCCATGGAAAAACTTTCCACTACATAAAGAAAATGGTAAGAATTTAGAAAAAAAATTAATCCCTGAATGTAAAAGTTATACAAGAATCAATGAATGATAACATTTTATCCTCCAAAGGACACTGTTCATGTAAGTAAAATCTCATCAGAACTTTTCTTCGATGGCAACACTACAGAATTGCAAGTAAGGCACACTTGACATTGTAGAAGATGCTTCAGCCAAAGAAAAGAGAAACTCATCACATATGGGACGCTAAATAAATGGCAAAGATAAAGGAATGTGGAAGAAGCTCATGGATCTAGATAGCAGAGCTACAACAGGAGCTATAAGGAGGCCATGCAATCACAAGATAAAGAGCTAGAAGGCACAGATGAGCTGATAATGCTCCCAGCTCCAGGAGTAAGTTCGTTTTTTGTTTTTGTTTTTTTAAATAACTATTTTATATAGGGTTTTATCTTGTTTGTTCGTTTTTGTTTTGTTTTAATGTGGTGCTGAGGATCAAACCTAGTGCCTCACATGCACTTGGCAAGCGCTCTACATTGAGCCACAACCACAGCCCAAGAATGCTTTGTAATGAACCCACTAGATGATCCTTATCCTTGTTAATACAGCAGCCCTGGAAAGCTAGCTGCTCATGGCTGGGAAGGGGAACTGCAGTCACTGCTCAGCACCATCCCACCTCCTGCCCTTAATGATGAGTAGGGAAAACTGAAACTTCAGTAAAACACACACATGAATGTGTGAGACAAAATGAGATAATTACCTCTAGCAATGAAAGAAAGAATTCCATAAATACACACCTCATGTATTATAGGAATAAGCTGAACTTGTGCCTCGGGAATAATCTAAGGTACATACTAGGTATGAGATCATACCTAAGACAGCTGAAGTCTAATCACCAGTGTTACACACTGAAGTGAAATGGTTATTAAGAAGAGAAATGGAGCCAGGTGCAGTAGTGTATGCCTGTAATCCCAGCCACTTGGGAGGCTGCCGCAGGAGGATCGCAAGTTCAAGGTCAGCCTTAGCAACTCAGTGAAACCCTATTTCTAATTTTTAAAATATTTTTAGAAGGAGAGGGGCTATAGGTCTTTTTCAAAGGAAAAAGAAGGGAGGAAGGGGGGAGGAGAAGAGGGAAGAGGAGGAAGAAAAAGGGGGTGGTCAGCATGGAATCTAAGAAGGGAAAAGTCTGGGCTCACCAAACCCTAGGCTGTAATAAATATAACTTTGTATTTACTTACACAAACATGTTCTGTTATAGAGAAATGCTCTTTTACCTTTTTTTTAAAATAAGAACTAACAGAGCTGGGCACGGTGGTGTATACCTATAATCCCCAAAACTTGGAGAGCTGTAGCAGTAGGATCACAAGTTCAAAGCCAGCCTCAGCAACTTCACGAGGCCCTGAGCCATTTAGAGAACCCTGTCTCAAAAGTAAAAATTTAAGGGCTGGGATTGCAGCTCAGTGGTAGAGCACTTTCCTTGCATGTGTGAGACACTGGGTTTGATCCTCAGCACCACATAAAAATAAATAGTGTCCATCTACAACTTAAAAAAAAAAAGTAAAACTTAAAAAAGCTGGAGATGTAGCTTAGTGGTAAAGTGCCTCTGGGTTCAATCCCCAGTATCAAATAAAAAAAGGACTAACAATATTTCATTCTAGTAAATGAAGTGCTCCTGGAGATTAGCCTTCTCCATTGGTTCTAATTTTAAATCTCTTCAAAACAACACCTACTTAATAATTTGGCTTCCCTACTCATCATTAAGGCAGTTGCACTGGCTGAGAAAAATGAAGATTCTAAATAACGGAAATGAACAGCTCTCAGTGCAAATAAACATCGAGGTTTATATGCAAGTCTCTTAAGATGTAATAGGTCGGTCTCTTGAATCTGATATAGTCCAGGAGCTGTGACAAGCGCAGAGTTCCAGAAGCTAAAAAGATAAGGGCCCAATGCCAAGACTGAAATGAGCTGAGCCAGGTTGTGCAAGACCTGCCCAAGTGGATTCTGAGCGACAGGACATCTTCATCTCATCTCTTAATTACGGCAAGAACTTACTGGTGACTCCTCTGTATCAGGCACTAGGCTGGTCACTAAATATTGTCTTATTCAGTTTTAACAACTCGAGAAGGTTGATATTTATCCCATGTTTACAAATGAATGCAACTGAGACTCAGGCAGGTTAAGTGACTCTCCTGTGATCATACGGCTATTTAACAGATTGATCCAGAACTGTATGGCTCCAAAAAAATGTGGCACTGCCCATTATATCAAATGACTTTCATTCACTGCTGGAAAGCTCTTATTAAAGGTTCTTCCTTACAGCATACCAAAATAATATCTGCCCTTTGGTACTAGTTATTTGTACCTCTTACAGGATGTCTGCTTCCATCTGTAGTTATTTGGGTGCACAAAGCTTTACTTCTTTTGAATAGGTAAGGATAGCCTTGAGAAAAGAAAGCAGAGTCCTATTTGTCTTCGTGACCTTCTAACAGCTTCTAGTACAGTATCCTGCAAACAGAAAGTATCCAATTTTGTTTTTGTTTTTTTGTATTAGCAAAAGGAGAGCTTTAGACTATAGAAAGCCAGGTGTCAAAACCACCTGGAAGAATCTGCTAGTATAAGTAAAAGCGGGGGAGCACCTGGAAAAGGAAATATTTTTTTCCATTAGAGATGCAAAGAACAAGACCAACCACTGCCAAGAGGGAATGGGTATCAATAGTTAGGGCCACAGGTGAGTAGGAGGGAATGCAACAGGATCATTCCCAGTTGAGGGAAACCTACGGACTGGTTGATAAGGCAAACAGCCAGGGAGAGGAGAGGGCTGGCCACGGCTTGGGCCCCGTAGCAGAAGCTACATCCACAGACTAGTTCTATGACTTACTGGTCGGTGAAACTGCAAGCCTGACTAAAAATTTCTTGTCCAAGTTCAAGAACCTTAAGGTCAGACTGAACCTTTTTAGTAGACAACATACACATCTTTGCGACAAGGAACCAAAAAAAAAAAAAAAAAAAAAGGGAAAAGCCAGAATCTGCGACACATGTGCTAAAGAAATCATTCTTCAGCAGATGGTTTTATAAGGGCCTTACTCAGTTTCCAATACAATGGATTGATTTGGCAGGAGCGTGGTGGCGCACGCCTGTAATTCCAGAAGCTCAGGAGGCAGAGATAGGAGGATTACAGGTTCAGGGCCAGCCAATCTCAGCAATTTAGCAAGTCGTTGTTTCAAAATTAAAAAGGGCTGGGGATGTAGCTCTGGGTGCCTGGGTTCAATCCACAGCATGACACCCCCCCAACACACACATGCCAGCGCCCGCGCAGGCACAAAAGGAAACCGAGTCAGGCGAGGGAGCCGCGGATGACAAACCACTCACACACACACACTGCAAGGCAAGAGACTCTCTCTTTATTGAGTTCACGTCCCTCTTTATATATGCTAAGATGCCATATATCCCACAAGCGCTACAGGGTGCACAGGGTGTGACTATTCTACTAGCACCCTGAGGCTATTCACAGGAATGCAGAACTGTTATAAGAATGCGGAACTATGGCCAAAAGCTCATGATTGAAAAACCTGATATAGTTGTACTATGTACTGCGGAAGCCCTCAGGCCAGCTCTCTCTCACAATTCCCCCTCATTTTTCCTAGCAGCCTGTCTTAGGTCGTGGGGACTCTGGAACACAGCTTACCCGTCGTGGGAAAGCATACTTATTGATGATATGTATGCTTCCTGTCTTAGGTTGCTTGTGACCATGCCCCATCTTACCCGTCTTTGGCTTACTAGGATTGTGCCAAGCCCAGCTAGATTTGGGCAGAGGGGTCATTTTTAGAAAGAGCTATCATGGCCTGATAGATTTTGAATTGATCTTACAATTTTGCAAGATCACCATCCCAACAGTACTATGGCAACCAACAGGAGTACAATCGAGGCTATTGACCCAGCCCATTGATGTAACATAGTTCCAAGCTTTTGCAAAGCAGAGAGAACTGCACCACAATCCATTAAATCAACCTGAGTCTCAATTTGGGCTAACAATTGAAAAGTAAAGTTTAAATATAGCCGATTTCAGGGTCCTGTTAAATACTGATTTAACAGAAACAAAGCACTAGACAAGTTTTTTGAAAATGATTGTTGATGGCCTGTTGCATCGGCAGTAGGGCGTGCTAACTTCTCCACCGTCACAGCCGTCGCAGCAGACTGGGCTAGCGCAATTCCCACAGCAGCAGCAGCAGCTCTCACAGAGCCAGCGACAGGGCAGGAGCAGCGCACCGCGCAGGGAGGGGAGCGTGCGAGCTCCCGCTGTGACAAGCTCAGCGCTCGCTGCCATCTGCATTGCACCTGGCCGGCTCAGCACTCGCCGCTGCCACCGGGGGAGCCAGTAGGCGGCAGGGAACAAGCAGTCCGACCACAGCAACTGTTCTTCACCAGCGTCATCAGATTCTGTAAAACACAAAGAAAGGCTTCCCAGGAGGGAAAAGGCTCCTGAACAGATTCTTAGGTTATAACTTCCCTGACACATCTGTCAGGGACCCAAACAGGGATGTCTGCATCATGGGGATAGACACAGACCGACCCTCGGGCTTGAGAAATTACAGGATCAGGACCGCGCCATACTCCTGTCCTTAGATCCTTCCATTTCACTGTCTTTTGTGTCACCTGAGGAGGGTTCCAATGTCGAACAGCGGCGGAGTTGCCGTGAGTGTCCACAGTCAGAAAATTTAAAATATAGAGCACATGGGCAAGGCGTCCATGAGGGGAGGTGAATTCCCCCTCCTTTGTTTTAGAAAGATAGGACTTCAGAACTTGATTCGCCCGTTCCACAATAGCTTGGCCCTGTGGATTGTATGGAATGCCATGTACTAATTTAATGTCATAATCCATGCAGAAGGATTGAAAACTCACAGACGTGTAGGCTGGACCATTGTCAGTTTTTAAGGTTTTAGGAACTCCCATGTAAGCAAAGGCCTGTAAACAGTGCACTTTGACATCCTTAATCTTTTCTCCCGAGTGAGCAGAAGCAAATATAAGCCCTGAAAAGGTGTCTGTGGTAACATGAACATATTGCAGTTTACCAAACTCAGCACATGCGTGACATCCATCTGCCATATATCATTAGCCATCAGTCCTTTTGGATTAATCCCATAATGGGGGAGATGAATGAAAGGGGCACAATTAGGGCAGGTAGTAGTAATTTGCACTGCTTGTTTCTTAGTTATACCTGTATGGTGTTTGAGGGATTGGGCATTACAGTGAAATTTGTTATGGAATTTTTGAGCTTGCTCCAGCGTAGTGCCCACAATGCACGTATGTGAGTCTGCCAGAGCATTACCTTCAGATAAGGGGCCAGGAA
>PVHX01003695.1:0-138807 GCA_004024805.1 Geosciurus inauris | reverse complement strand
GGTGCCCTGCTTAAAAATAAATTTTAATCATCCAAATGTTTAAAATGTATGTCACTTTAGACACATGGCTTAAACCAAAAAAGACATGACACTCAAAGTGTATGTGATACTAGACCAGATCTGGAATGGCAGATGGGAAATTCTCTGAAGCACACCATTGGGCCAAGAAAATTGAAACATAAATGATAGGTTAGATGAAGTGTGTTCTAACAGGATTAACTTTACTGAAGTTGATAACTGTATTGTGACTCTTAAGAGAATATAGACAGTGGATCTAGGTAAAGGGTGTGCTTTGTACTGTTTTAAATTTTTATAAATTTTCTATAAATCTGTAGTGTTTTCGAAATGAGAAGTTAAAGACACAAAACATCGTATTGTTTAGGATTATGATTTTCATGTTCAATCAAAAAGAGGAGTGCCAGAAGACCTGATTGAATTGGAAGAAAAAGCAGGAAACAGATAGGATGTATGCTTATCACCCTACAGCTGATGGAGAGAAGAGAATTATGGTCTGCCAGGAGCAGGCTGAGTATTTGCTTGTTTGGTAAGGGTGGTGAGGGTGGTCAATTTTTGTTTGTTTATGTGTTTATTTTTTTGAGCGTTGGCAAGATTCTAGAAACTCTCTGAAAAGTGAGATTTCATCTGAAAGTATCTGAAAACTTGGGGATATTATGAAAGGCGGCCTGCTCCATAACTCTAGGTACTTCTAGACAAGGCAGCTTCTTTGAAGTAGTTTAGCATTTCGGAGCTTCACATGTTAATTGTATGCAAAGAAATAAAACACTTAAGCAAACTTCAATCTAAGGAGATTTGCATAAAGGATTAGGACCCTTGGCCCACTAAAATACTCCTCCATCTGAAGATAGGCGAGCTCCCCCCAATTTCTTTGTGTTCTCATTGAAGCCCGGTTTAATCCTGCTTTCTCCATTCCCATCTTCTCTCTAAACCTCCCAGGCCCGAGCTTTGAGCCCGGGCTCATTCTCCTCCCAAATTGAAGGGGGCTTTCCTTTCATTAATTTCTCTAAGAAGATTACCCAGCCCTTGTTTGTTGGTGTTGAAGCAACTAATTTCCCTAAAGCTCTTTGTCTTTCCAACTGGTTTACACTTTAATGCCCTTGATTGAATTTCAGCAACAAGGGATCAACTTGACCAACCAACTCTCTTTAAGAAGAAAAAAAAAAGAGAGAGAGAGAGAGAGAGAGAGAACTTGGTGCTAACTACTTTCACCACAGGCCTGCTGTAAAATATCTATCTTGTTCAGCCATTTAGACGGTGTTCAAAGAGATGCGTCCTAATTAGCATATCATTCAGGCCTTGTTTCCCTTCCTAAAGTCAAGGTGACCTTTGCTGAAAGGGAATTTCTCTAATTAATATAACTGAAGTGGGGGAAAAGTAACCTGTCACAACAGCCTGTCAGACGAGTGGCTTTTTAAAAAAAAAAAATCGGCTTATGTTTTTCTTTTTTCTCCTTCTCTCCTTTTCTTTCTGCTCTTTATCTTTGATAGTTTGAGGGTAAAGCAGTAGACAGAGGTTTTCGAAGAACTTCCATCTACCTATACATTTTGAATGGGATAACATTTTTTTTTTTAACTATGATGTGGTTTGGAAATCCAATTTTTAAGGAGAATGGAAGGGACTGAGAGGTCCCCTCCATTCTGATTCACAGCCATTGAAACATTTGTGCCAGTTAATTACCATAATTGGTTTGTTTAATTAGCATGAGGAACACTGGCGCTTTCACACGGGGATGCCTCTATTTACTTGGAGATGCCGTCACCGTCACCAACGCACCCCCAAGGACACCGGCCTGGCTATTGAGGGCTGAAGTTTGGCTCCAAGTCTCTGGGGAGTTTCCCCTGCCTTAAGCACCTTGAAGATTGACCCTTGAACTTTCTAAGCCGAAAATGCTATTGATATTCTGTACTTTGCCAGAAAAAAAAGAAGATGGGGGTGGGGGGCAAGCAGAGGGCTGCAGTGTCCCAGGGGAGGGTGGAGCTCAGGATGGTGGCTCCTTGCTGAGGCAGAGCTTCTAGCAGCCTCACCACGCTATTCTGCCCAAGAGCTGGGGGCCCACACAGGACGATCTTCTCCCACCGTTAGTATGCTAGATGGCAGTAATAACATCCAGGAACAATTATTGAGTGCCTACTGTGTGTAGAGTAATGTACTAAATGGAGCATGGCCCATTGGGAGAAGATGTGATTGAGGAATGGGTGTCATCTAGATATCCAGGCCAAATGTCCCTGTGGGCTAAAGTGACAGAAGTCACTGGTGACTTGTGTGCAGCTTTGTCTCCTGTGCTTGCTCACCTCAAGATAGAACGGCAGGGAAAGACCTGTTCAGATGATTCTAACATGTGGCGAGCCCTCGGTCTGGCAGGTGATGGATTTTAGACCAGGTTCCTCTTTAAAACACTGGAACTGTACAAAGGAGGGGATTATTTTTCAAACCATTCCAACCAAAGGAATCCCACATTCTAAAGGTCAAATATCACAGATTCCGAGTGGATGATGTTTGGATTAACATAAACTATCCTGGGGGAGGAGGCAGCAGAGGAATTGGGAATTTTGAAAGGGGGAACTAGGAGGACCGAGCAGCTTCTCAGCTCGCACTGGGCAGTGTCTGGAGATCCGTGTCTGAAACCGCTCCTGGAGATAGATGGCTTCAAAGACCACTAGAAGAATGACCTCAAGCAATCTGAAATCTATCTGCAGTGTAAAGGGACTGAGACCATCCAGTGGATGGGGTAGATTTTGTCTCTTTGGGGTGGAACAGAAATCACTCTCAGATCTGCATTATTTTAATCAATTAATTAATTAATTGACCATACTCGGGGTTGAGCCCAGGGACCCACCACTGCTGAGCTATATCCTCTAAATTGCTGAGGCTGGCCTGGAACTTGCCATCCCCCTGCCTCAACTTCCTAAATAGCGGAGATTACAGGTGCACACCATGGCACCTGGCTCAGATTTGCTTTAGATTATGTCTTAAGATTTTATTTGCTGTTATCATTGCTTAAAAGAAATCCACTGTCCTAGTTTTGGTTGCAATGTGATTTAGCTGAAGGTTCAAGGCAAGTAATAACCTATTATACATAATGACATAATTTAATGAAGTGGATGCGTTTGGTTTTTCAACTGTACTAGCATCGAGCCATCAATCTTATATTTATCCAGGTGTTTCTTCTTGTCTGGGTGTTTAACAATGTAATTTAAAAAATGGAAATCTTCCTTCAAAATATCTGCATTTCACTCCCATGCTTTCTGCAACCTGTAGTGACACAGGGTTAATAAAATCAAGAAGTAAACTGGGCACAAGGGCTCAATGTAATCCCAGCTACTCCTTGGGAGGCTGAGGCAGGAGGATTGCAAGTTCAAGGCCAGCCTCTGTAAGTTAAATCTAAAAGAAAAAAGAAATAAAGAAAAGGTGCACCCTGGGTTCAATCCCAGTACAGGGGTTGGGGGTGGGGCCCAAGAGGTAAAGGACCATATGCCTAATTTTATGTGAAAATGAGAGGAGCTGAGGCATCGTTATTTGACAATTATTATAACTTGAGAAAGAATCTTTGTACATTGGAACTGTGATGAATAATTAAAAGAAGTATTGCAGTCCACTTTAATTAGATTTCAGAGCATTGTAAAATATGTATGTGGAGGTTGGTGTAAACTGGCAGCTGCACGTAGTTTGAGAACCAGAAATCTCTTATTTGGGCAAAAGAACATACCTGTACCAGGCATACTACTATTTTTATTATTTAGTGTTTTCTGGAAGGTGGCTGCCTGGGAAGGTACATCCTACCCCACAGATCTTCCCCCGGCCTCCTGTCCCTTGTCCACACCATTTCTCTCCGGTCCCCACTGTCCTTCTATCTAGGTCCTTTCCCCCATCATCACTGTTATCAGCCTGAGCAAACTCAATGTGAAAAGGAGCTGCTAATAGGGCAGCGGCCAACATCACGTCTTGAACCACAATGAGCACAGAAGCAAGTCGAATCTTCAGGGTCAACTTTAAAGTCATTTTTCTGACCTCAGAAATCATTTTCACTGACAGTGATGATAAATGCTCGACACAGGCCCTGTATAAATACATCTTTGAGTCTTTCATTACAGATGCTCAGGGTCACTGTCGCCCAGGCGCTTTCTCCAAGACACCTGCTGCTTGGCAAGCACGTACCCCATTGGAGGACCATGGGAACAGGACTCCTGTAGGGTTTCAGTGTCCAACATGCTGAAGAGTACAGGAGCTGCTGCTCCACGGGGCCGACCAGGGACCTTGTGCCACCTTTGGATGAACCTGCTATTACTCTTAACAGAGAAGAGTTGATGACCACATTTTCAAACTCGGCTATAACCTAGAATCATCCCTAAAAGTGATCTTGATAAATATTTTTTAATTAAGAAATTCAAAAGCCTTGGAAATAGTTTCCATGCTCAATCCCCATCCCCAACCAATTCAATGGGATTTCCTGTGAGCGGGACCCTGGCACCAGGGTGTTAATGCTTCTCCTGCAGCCACATCAGGAGTGTTTAAGGGACATGCTCAAATAGGACGCTGGAAGGAATATTTTTATCAGTTCACATTCTGATGGCTATGACTAGTTTTCTAGAAACAAACTCATCATAATCATGTCAAAATCCAATAGCCTAATTACACAAATATTGCTGGTGACCAGTCCCCCTTGCTCAAGGGCCTCCCGTTTACCCCGCAGGCCCCTTTGTGCCTTGCTGATCCTGGAGGCCTGGCTCCCTCCCTTCCTCCCTCTATTGAACTTGCTGGCACAGGGGGCCACCCTTTATCTCATATTTAAAACACAAGCGAGGACTGAAATTCATTTTCAATTTATTTTTCAATCATATGAAAGGAAGAGGGAGAAAGATGATTCTATCGAATCTTCTCAGGGCTGGTAAAAGGTTGGTAAGGCTTGTTGTGAATGCCTGGCAGAGAGCTCTAGGATGGTCTGCGGGGAACAGAGCTAATCGAATAAACTAATCTTCACTGTGGAGATTAACTCTCCCTTGCTGCAGGAAGCTAGGGGAGGCAGAATGCAAATGGCAGGGACCCCAAGGTGCTGAGGGCAGTTAGGGATCTCCCTCCCTTCCCCAAGATCCCTCCCCCCATTCAATTCTTAAATTGGGGGATGATGGTGGAAAGGGAGAAATTCCCACTTGCCAGCAGACAGATACCCCAGCCAGGCATGAAGTCACGTGAGTGCCTGATGTGATGTTTTCTCGGGCTTTTCTGATGGGGCAGGACAGTTGTCCTGGGAGACCAGACCAGACCTCTTCCAGCTGCTACAGGGACCCAGGGTGTGTGTGCTGGAGGCAAAGACCTAGAGGTGAGAAGGAGGTTCCAAGCAGCCCCTGATGTGGGGAAATTTCCTGACTTCAAAAAAGTAAGCTGTCTGATGTCATGAGCGGATCCTTTCAAGCCGCCTTTGGATCCCCTTGGTCCAGGGAGGCGGGCGGCATTGGGGGTGCGTGCCACTGAGTCTGAAGGCACTGTGGGCGATGTAGGATAAAGCCTCAGCGTGGAGGATGGGAGGGGATGGCCCACGAGTGTTCTTTGGGTCTGGAGGGGAATCCTGCCCGGTCCCCCAGGTCTGTCTGTCTGTCCAGTTCTTGGGGCATTCATGTGAATGCCATGTGAATCCCTGGGACCTTCTGGCTCCTGCAACCCCCAGCTCCAAAGGCAGGGGCTCAGAGGCCCTCACTCTGACAGCAGAGCCAGGGGGAAGTGACGGCAAGGTCCTTGGAGGGGCTGCCTGGGCTCTCTGGTGAGTCAACTCCTCGCCCTGCCCTAGCGCCCAGCCAAAGCTAATTCTTATACTCCATGAATACAATCAGGGGGAGCGCAAAGGTGGGAACACCTGACATCTCTAAAATTGACCACTCCCCTCAGATCAGACCTGCCTGGGGGCTTTAAGGCCCTTTATCTGAACCCCTCCCAGGGGCTCTGTGGGGGCGGGGAGGATGACGCCCTGTCCTGAGTCCAGTCTCAGACTCTTCAATGTATTCTCCACCGGAGGCCTCACGTTGGGAGACTCCGATGAGGTTATGCGCCTCTCTGACTCCTGATTGCTTTTAGGAGGATGCTAATGGGCAGCAGAGCTGAGTGACTGCAGGGGGCTCCTGTGGATGCCCCTAGGCTGGCTCTAACTTTTTCCTTTGCCAGTGACTAGCTGTGTGATGTTGGGCTGGTCACAGAAACTTTTTCTTGCAAGACCCATGAAACGGGAGGAAGACTTTAGGCCTGGCTGGGTCAGCAGGGGCGGGCAGCCTGCACTCAGCACCTCGGGTCCTCCAGTCTCTGGGTCTTCCAGGGCTTCCTGGCTTGCTTTCTATTCTTCAGCCACAATGGTTTCTTTCTGCTGCCCCTCCCCCAGGTCCCTCTTGTCTCAGAGTCTGCGCATGCTCTTTCCATCTCCTGTGTAAAGAAGGGGACTCAAAGGCCCCCTGACATCCTCATCAACATCCCTAACTGATGCTCAGATGAGGACAGAGTCTTCCCTGCCTCCAAATGAAGAGTGACTTTCTCCCTTTCCAGAGTCCCTGAAGCCACCACTGCGGACCTAACTGAACCTGTGCCAAGGAGCAAGGCAAGGGGACAGCGTGAGATCTCTGGAGAGTCACCTGGGAAGTCCCAACTTCAGCATCTCTGGAAGAGCAGGGCTCTCCAAGGGGAGAGGCTACCTGCAGGAGGTGGCCTTGTCCTGGCTCCAATCCAGGACACCCACTGTGGCAGTGTGAGTGCCATCTCTGCTCCTGAGAAGGCCCTGTGTGTGCCAAGCTGTGAGCGCTCCCTGTAGGGGACCCTCACTTATCCCCAGAAGAGCTGTACAGATGCTTCTCCCCAGAGCATCTCTTTTGCATGGAATTGTTCTTTGAGTAGCATCATGAGATCCCCCTCCCAAACTTAGATTAAAACAGTGTGTCCTTTGTGACTACCATGAGACTGCCAGTCTCCATCCTATTTCCACTCAGATGGACCTGCTCCCCAGGCGCCTGCCTACCTTACATGGACTGGCCAGGACCCAGGGCAGCCGTGTTACAGAGCAGGTGCGCCCTGAGTACCTGTTGAATGGATGAAGCATCTTTGCCCCTCTACTCTGCGAGGTTCTGGCTAAAAAGTTCTCCCAAAGTACCATCGTGTGCACATCTCCTTTGGTGGCTCTTCCTTGACAATGAGACCCACGTCCCTCCCTCTGGTGCATCGTGTCCCTGCTCATTCTGCTCCTGCCTGATCTCCATTCTGCTCAGCCATTCCTCGAGGAGACTCCCAACTACCTATCCTTCCCCATTGTGGCCACGGAGTTCCTTCTGTGCTAGAATATTTTCCCCTGTGTTACCCCTCCTGTCCCCTGGGAGGAGCCTCTATGATCCTGAAATGCAGCCTCCCTTGGGTACTTTTCCTGACGTCCCTCCAGGACCTGCAACAGGCTGGTGACTCCTGTAGCACAGGACTTAGGGTTCCAGCTCTGAAGCCGGGAAGTCCTGGGTCCCTCGCTACTTCTGGTCTTCTGGTATTGGTCAAGTCCATTTAGAAATCTGGAGGCAGAAAAGTGGAGGTAGTCCTCATAGGATTATTTGGCAACTTATGAGAGATGGTGCCTTCTATGAGTTTAGCACTATGCTGGGTGCTTAGTGAATAGCAGCTTATTAAACATCATTTATTTTTATCATCAGAATGTCTCGTCTTTTTCCTTCAGTGACTTGCCCTCAGTGCCTTCTCCCTTATATCAATGGCTCTTAGCTTTGACATAGAAATACCCCCAGGGATCTCTTAAAAAACAGAAGCTCAGGATGTATGCCCAGGGATTCAGATTTAATTCATCTGCATTAGTATTTTTAATTTATTATTTTTGTGTATTGTGGTAAAATATAATATAATAGCTACTATTTCAATCATTCATATGGATAAAATTCAGCAGCATTAAACATTTTTTCATCCTAACAAACCTCTGCATCCATTAAACAATAGCTTGCTCTTCCTTCCCTACCAGCCCCTTGGTCCCTCTATGCTACTTTCTGTTCTTATGAGTTACCCTATCCTGGTTCATCATGCACATGCAGTCATGCAGTATTTTTCTTATATGTGGCTTATTTCACTAAGTATAATGTTTTCAAGATACTTCCTTGTTGCCATATTCGTTTTTATGACTGAATAATATTCCACTGTGTATATGTTTGCCCTGGACACTTTGGTTGTTTCCACCCATTGGCTTTGTGAATGATGCTGTTATAAACATCAATGTTCAAATATCTCCTTTAGTCCCTGCTTTCAATTCTTTTGAGTATATATACAAATAGGAGTGGAATTACTAGATTATATGGTATCTCTGTTTCTTTTTTTCTGTGCTGGGGATCAAATCTGGGGCATCACTTATGCTAGGCAAGTGCTCCACCATTGAGCTACACCCCTACCCCCTGTTTAAACTTTTGAGAAACCATCAAACTGTTCTCCAGAGTGGCTACACCATTTTACTTTTTTTTTTCCATCAATAAATGTGTGAGTGTTCCTATTTCTCTACCCCCTGGTCAGCACTTGTTATTTTCTGGGATTTTTTTTTTTTTAATTTAGCCATTATTTTTTTTCAAGATCGTTTTGGCTATTCAGGGCCTTGTGTAATCCTATATAAATTTGAAGATTGGTTTCCTGTTTCTGCAAAAAAGCCTGTTGAAATTTTGGCAGTGATCATGCTGAATGTTCAGACTGCTTTGGGGAGTACTGATGTCATCATCATATCACATCTTCCTTTCCATGAACATGGAATGTCTTTTTATTTAGATCCTTCATTTCTTTCAATAATAATAGCTTTCATCATGCAAATTTTTCACCTACATGGTTAGATTTATTCTTTTAGATGTTAATGCAACTGGAATTGCATTTTTTAAAAAATTATAACCACCAGAAAATAATGGCTTACTTTGGTTAATAGCAGACAGACAAAGACTCACATTGACTTGATTATATTTGAAAAGGATCTCTTTACACCTCCTCTCACTCTTCCGTGTTCTCTTTGTGCCTTCTATTATTTTTCTACTTTTCCTTTTTCCTTTTTCATTTGTTCTTTTTAGTTATATATCACTCAAGACTGTATTGTGACATATCATACATATGTGAAGTTTAACTTCCCATTCTTGTGGTCGTACATGATGTGAAGTTACACTGGTCGTGTGTTCATATAATATGAACATAGGAAAGTTCGTTCCAGTTTATTCTACTGTCTTTCCCAATTTCATCCTCCCTCGCTTCTCTTCATTCCCCTTGGTCTAATCCAGTGAAATTCTAATGAATTGTTTCTTAATGGCATTAGTATGTTTAAAAATCTCCCATAGAGAAGCTGAAATGTAGCTAACGTGGAAACCACTTCTTAGGTAAAAAGAAGTCTTACCTTGCCAATGTCCCTGTTCCCTATCATGCCCCGTCAGATGTCCGCATTGGTAACTGCTCAGTCACATTTTTTTAGTGGGAAGAGGGGTTGTACTGGGGATCAAATCCCAGTACATGTTAGGCAAATCCCAGTACAAATCTCTACCAAGGAGCTACACACCTTTTAACAAAATATTTTTAAATTTTTATTTTGAAACAGAGTCTCACTAAGTTACCCAGGCTGGACTGGAACTTGTGATCCTCCTGCCTCAGCCTCCTACGTAGCTGGGTTTACAAGTGTGAGCCACCCTGCTAGGCCACCCCCACTCTTCCAATGCCTGCATGGCTTCCTCCTTGGACAATTCATTTAAAAATGTGTTTGGGTTCAAATCTGTGGCACATGCCTGGCTCCCCTGACCTTTTCCAAAGATCCCCAGTCAGATCCCAGAGGAAGGGCCTGTTTACCACGGATTCCTCCGCAAACCTGGGCTTGTGGTGAGAGGAAGCCCAGTGGCCACAGGGCATCTCCTGCTGAGTGGCATTGGGGACAGGACACTATCTTATTTCAACCAAAAGTACTGGCTGAGAAGTGACCTCAAATACCAACAGCAGCAGACAGACCCACAGATGTGGCCAAACCAATGGGTGCAGCAGCTGGAAAAGCGAGACGTCTGCTTTTGATGAAGGAGGCCAGCACAGACCCCTTGGGAAGTTCACTCAACATCACCCCCGCTGCCGTCCCCTCATCGTGCCCACCTGCACGTTCTGGGCCCCTGTTAGGACTGGCACCCAGGGACCTCCAGTCCCAGGTGCTCACCCAGGGACAAGTGGCCTCCTGCTCAGGATTTACAGCGAGGCATTCACAACAATGGCGACTCCAGGTTCACCAGCACCATTGGCAAGGCTCTGCGAGAAACCGAACAGATGGGCTCTAATTGCAGACCTGTTGTGGGGACGTTGTTAACAAACGCACGAGTAGCAGTATACAGGGCTTTTTGGAACCGAATGTGACTTGGCAGCTGGGGACGGCGGTCTAATTACCAACATCTGAGTTTCTTGTTTAATGAAAGGGAATGTGGGAAGCGCAGTGTTTGAAGCAGCCGGGCGGGAGGAGGATGCCAAGGCCATGGCTACACAGTGTCTGCACACTCTTCCTGGTGGCCAGGTGCCTCCAGGTCACCTGGGGACTGCCTCCCTGTCTCCTGGGAGTCCAGACATCACCTTGAGAGAGGGGGTGGGATTCCTGGGATCTTGGTGTATCAACCATGGACCATTAGAGAATAGTGTACCTGGGACCCCTGGATCCATCATGTGGGTTTTCACCTTGGGTCAAGTTGATACTCCAGGAAAATGTACCGTGTTTAGCCTGTGGCTTCTGTTCCCATGCACATTCCTACTTGACCTTGAAACATACATATTGCAGTTTTGCAGTGAGCGGGTTTGAAACAATACTCACTCAATCATAGGTAGACTTCTTTTGTCCAAGTATTGTCTTAAGGATGTTACCTAAAAAGCTCCTTAATTCTTTTGATAATTCTAAAGATAGATGCCATTATTATTTCCAGTTTATAGGCAAGGAAACTGAGGTGTGAAGAAGTTTAGGAAACCTTTTGGTGAGAAGTTAGTCTCAACTATGGTTTTGGCCTCTGGTTGACTTGTCCCACAATAATTGCTGGCAGCAAGGTGGAGCCTGTCCAACCCCAGGAAGTGTGTTTTACACTTGTTTCTACCAACTTAAGGCTCACGGGAACTTTATGGGGCACGTTTTTCATTAACTCTGAGACTTGAAGCAACTGGGCTTTGGAAGATTAAGTAGCCTGCTCAAATCATGAAGCTAGTGATGTGCTGAGTTGAGATCTGGCTGCAGGGTGCCAGTTCTGAGATTCACTGGGCTGTCACTCTGTGTGAAAAGCCCTGTCATGGAGCACTACAAGGAACTTCAAGGATTCCATTTTTGTTTTTGATTTTTAGCTTACTGGCCATCTGGTCACAGAATTTATTTAACAGGCTCCATGGAAGAAGCTGCTTTTGGGTGTCAAGACCAGGAGAAAAAGACTAAAAAGGGATTCTCCATGTTATTGCAAAGAGCCAAAGAGAGAACAAAGGCAGAGCAGTTCAGAAAAGCGACTTCATAAAGTTGGTAATTTTTAGAGGGATTAAATTATTTTTACTATTTGGACATTGTGCAGTTATGAAATCAACCTGTCCAACCAAGGCACAGGTCCACAGGTATGTGTCAAGGTTTTAAGATTCTACGTGACAGAGTTATTAAGAGATCCAAATTAGCATACCAAAGATTTTAAGGACTGAGCTAGTCATGCCTGATGTCATATGCCTGTAATTCCAGTGGCTGAGGCAGGATAATTGCAAGTTCAAAGCCAGCTTCAGCAACTTAGGGAGACCCTGAGCAACTTACAGAGACCATGTCTGAAAAAAAAAAGGCTGGGGATATGCTTCAGATGTTAAGCACCACCCCCCACCGAGTTAAATTCCTGGTGCCAAACAAGACAAAACAAACAAACAAAAAATAAAAGGACTGAGCTAACACAGAGATTGCCCATAGGCCACACTGGCTAGTGGATGGTGTTATATAGACCAAATTCAAATAGCATTGCAAAGTTTCTTAAAACTGAACTGCCATCAGACACCCAGATCACAGAAGACAGTTCAGCACATAGAACTTAAACAGAACAAGGTCCAATTGCTTGCTAAAACAAAAATGTCACCTCTGTCCACAGGACTTACATGAAATCTGCTCTTTTATAACATAGTAATCAAAATGTCCATGATAGTATTCAAAAATTACTTGAATTGTGAATAACTAGGAAAATCTCAACTTGCATAGAAAAGACAATTAACAGATACTAACACTGAGATAACAAAGATGTTGACATTCTCTAATAAAGTAGCAACTATAAAAATGCTCTAAGAAGTAATTATAAATACTCTTAAAGTAAATAGCCAAGTCATAACAACAACAAAGAAGATAGAAGAAATTGAGTGAAAATTTTAGAGGTGAAAATAAAATAACTTAAATGAAAAACTCATTGGATGGGCTCAAGAGTAGAATGAGATGACAGAGGAAAGGGTCAACAAGGAGCTGGGCATGGTGGTGCACATCTGTAATTCCAGCCACTTGGAAAGTTGAGGCGGGCAGATTGTAAGTTCAAGGCCACTCTGAGCAACTTATTGAGACCCTCAGCAACTTAGTGAGATCCTGTCTCAAAAATAAAAATAAAAATAAAAATGACTTGGGATATAGTCCAGTGGTGAAGCATTACTGGGTTTACTACCCAGTAAAACAAAGAAATAACAAGTCAATGAAAGACATGAACCTACAGATTTAAGAAAGTCTGAATCTCAGACAGGTAAAACTAAAAGAATTATCATCAAATTGCTGAAAACTAGATCAAAGAAAAAAAGTCTTTAAATTAGCTGGATTAAAATGACATATTTTCTAGGTGGGACCAGCCATTTGAATTATTACTTTTGTTTTTTTTTTTTGTCAGAAATTGTGACAGTCAAGCCAGGCATGGTGGTACTGTTATCTTAACAGTTAACTTAACTGTTAACTTGGGAGACTGAAGCAGAAGGATGACAAGTTCGAGGTCAGCCTGGGCAACTTAGCAAGACCCTGTCCCTAAATTAAAAAATAAAAGGGCTGAAGATGTAGCTCAGTAGTAGAGTGCCTCTGGGTTCAATCTACAGTACTACAAAAACAAAACAGAAAGAAAAAAATGGAGACCAGAAAGATGTAGTGTGATATTTTTAACATGATGAAAGAAAAGAAACATTGACCTCAAATTCTATAACCAGCAATAATATCCTTCAGAAATGAAGATAAAATAAATATATTATTTGATGAAGAAAGACTGAAAGAATTCATTGCCAGCAGATATGCTCTAAAATAATTGCTGAAGAATACCAGGAGGAAATTTATAGCATCAGGAATGAAGAAAGAGCAACAGAAATGGTAAATATTTGGGCAAATATAATAGACTATTTTTTCTCTTATTTAAAGTATGTTCAGTGGTTGTGGCTCAGTGGTAGAACATTTACCTAGCATGGGTAAGCTTGTAGGTTCCATTCCAAGCACTGACAAAAGGTAAAATAAATAAAATAAAATGAAGAATGTTTATTAGTTGAAAACAAAAAATTATAACAGTGATGAAGTTTGCAAAACATGCAGATATAATATATAAAACAACTATAACATAAAGAAAGATGAGTGAAAGGACCTATATAATGGTAGGTTTCTTCTTACTCCCTGCTTAAAGTGACAAACTTAGACCCTAAATATATTATAAAAGTTAATATGCATATATAACTTCTAGAGCAATAAATAAGAAACTAAAACAAAAGATATTTTAAAAATTTTTAAAAAATTAAAATGAGATACTGAAAATGAAACAACTCAGAAGAGGGCAGAAAAAGATAACCAAAATGAACAAAAATAGATACAGAAAAAGAAAGTGATAAAATTGTAGACCTACATTTCAATATATCAATAATCACAATAAATGTACGTGGTCTGAAATCACCAGTTAAGAGAGAATAATAGTCGACAAAAAGGCATGACCCACAGGTATGCTGTCTGTAAGAAACTCTCTTAAAAGATAATCATATCTTAAGAAGTTAAAAGTAAAAAGACAGAAAAAGATCTGCCATGTAAACATGAAACAAAAGAAAGCTGAAGTGACTATATTGATATCAGGTGTACTTCAGAGATGTGAAAATTGTTAGAAATAAAGGGGACATCACACAATGATAAAAAGATCAAATTACCAAGTAGACGTAACAATCTTAAATGTCTGAGTATGCAGAACAGTATTTCAAAATACTCAAAGCAAAAACCATTGGAACTGAAAGAAGAGACAACCTACAATTATGAACTTCCTTTTTTTGTTTGTTTGTTTGGTTTTTGTTTTTTTGCAGTGCTAGGAGGTTGAACCTAAGCCCGTGAGCATGCTAGGTAAATGCTCTACTACTAGCTTCACCCACAGTACCTGTAGTTGGAAACTTTAACACTACTGTATCACTCATAGGTAGTAGACAGACAAACATCAACAATATAGATAAATGAAAGAACACCATAAACCAACTGGATCTAAATTTATAGATTACTCCACCCAGTAATAACAGAATACCTGTTCTTTTCAGATACACGTGAAATATTTACCAAGCTAAACCATATTATTGCTCATTAATCTTAACAAATAGAATTAAAATTCAAAATGTTTTCAGAATATAGTGGAATTAAACTATAATTAATAACAGCAAGAAATATCTGAATATTAGGAAATAAAACAATAAACTTAATCCAGGAGTGCTTTACCACTGAACAATATCCCCATCCCTTTTTTAAGGTTTTATGTTGAGACTGGGTCTCACCAAGTTGCTTGGGGCCTTGCTAAATTGCTGAGGCTGGCTTTGAACTTGTGATCCTCCTGCCTTAGACTCCTGAGTCACTAGGATTACAGGCCTGTGCCACCACTCCTGACTTAAACAAGAAAGTCTTAAATAATATATGAGTCAAAAAAGTCTCAAGGGAAATCAGAAAACATTTTTAACTGAACAAAAATGAAAACATACTCTGTCAGAATTTGTGGAATGCAGATCAAGCAGTGTTCAGAGAAAAATGTGTAACATTAAATGCTTACTAGAAAAGAAGAAAGAAGAATCTAAACTTCTGCTTTAAGAAACCAGGAGAAACAAAGAGCAAAAGAAAACAAAAGGATGCAGAAAAGGAAAGAATAAACATTAACCTATGAAAGAGAAAACAGAAAAATCAGAGAGAAACGCAGTGAAAACAAAAATTAGTTCTTTAAAAAGATTTTTTAAATGTTAAAACTATATCAAGACCATGTTCATTCACCTTTTGGAGGGCAGCTGACTAGGCCCCATCTGGGATGACCTTGCTCCAGCTGGGGGCAGTGGGCCAGTCCAGGCTTGTTCATTGGTGTGGCTCTGGCAGGGTTCTGACCACTGCAGCATGGAAGCTTCCAGAACTGGTACCACTACTTTTGCCACAGTCTATCAGATGAAGCAGTCACAGGCTTGGCCCACATTATGTTTGAAACCCCAACGCCTTGTGCCTCAGAATGGGACTGTCTTTGGAGAGAGAGTCTTTTAAGAGGTGATTAAGGCCAGGATGAGCTCATTTGGGTGGGCTCGCAATCCACATGACTGGTGTCTTTTTAGAAGAGGAGGGAATCAGGACAAGAGTGAACGCAGAAGGACAGCCATGGAAGACACAGGGAGAAGACAGCCATCTCCAAGCCAAGGAGAGAGGCCTCAGGGTCAACCCAGCCTTTTATCACCTGGATCCTGGCCTTCTCGCCTCCAGAATTGAGAGAAAATAAACTTCTGTTGTTTAAGACACCCAGGCTGCAGGGCTTTGTTATAGCAGCTCAATCAAACTAATACACACTTTGCAAAGGAAAATGTCTTTATCTCTTGATGTAAAAAACTGCAATGACTTTTTGAACAATGTATTTACAGGAAGGAGAAAACAACTGGGGACATTTTTGCCATCAATTTACCCCAGCTAGGGATGGGGGAGAGGAGCCAAACTCACTGATGTGGCAGAAATCGTAATGGGTTACAAGTGTGCATCCCAGCTCTGCCCTCCCAGCCTCAGTTTCTTCACCTCTGCCTGAAAGGCTGGACCAGGTCTTGCTCTGTTTCTTCCCAGCTCTGACAGCCTAGGATCAAACCCCAAACCAAACTCCTCCCTACCTCCCCAATGTCTGACTCCAGAGTGTGAGTCAGGAAATGACGCTCTTCCATTTGACCACTGGGCTCTGCCCACCAAAGATGTCAGCCCAACAGCCTCATGATTAGCCGTCTGAGCTGGGGATGGTGAATACCTGCCGGGGCAGGTTACCTAGCCCTGCCTGCCACAGATTAGAGCAACTCTGCAGAAAGCTCTGCTTACGACAAAAGGCAACAATTATATCCTCCTCCTAGTTCCACAGACAACCCCTCCAGAGGGCGATTTAATGAGTGTGGATTTGGGGCAGCTTTGCTTGTGGCCTGTGGGGAATTTGGTGGATGGTAAAGATCAGAAGGGAAAACGTAGCCAAGTAAGAATTAATAAAATCCCATCAAAAAAAAAAAAAAAAAAAAAAAAGCTATTAAAAGGGGAGGGAAAAATGTGGCCAGGGCCTACCTGGTAAACTTGGAAACACATCCATCAGGTGCCCTGTGTACATTGAGTACCAGGCTGTGAGGAGGCCCTGGGCAAACATGGTGGAACCCTTAATCCTAGGGAGCTGTTGTGGATGGGGAGACAGAAGACTTGCAGCTTTGGAAAAGAGTGATGAGTGGAAGTCTTGGATACCTGGGAATAAATAAATAAATCCTCCCACACCAGCCACAAGAAAATAATTAACAACAGCAATACTAATTTCTGAGCTCTTAATATCTTCCATATGATCTACATATTTTAAGTATATTAAATTATGGAATCTTCACAAAGGTAAATCTTGCTGTGGCTTGAACATGTTCCCCTGAAAGATCACGTATTGGAAGCTTCCTACCCAAATTCAGATGTTAATAGTATTTATAAGTGGAGCCTTCTTGAAGTACTTAGGATTATATGAAGTTAAGAGAGTGGGGCCCCTTTGATGGCTTTAAAAGAAGAGGAAGCGAGACCTGAGCCAACAGACTTGCTTCTTCTCGCCAGGTGATGCCTCCCGCTATGTTACTATGCAGGGAGAAGGCCGTCCCCAGACACTGAGCATGCCTGCACCATGATTTTGGATTTCCCAGCCTCTATAACTGTATACATTTCTTTTCTTTATACGTTACTCAGTCTCAGGTATTCAGTGATAGCCACAAATAAGGCACCAGGCCGATACTAAAATACTGCTATCACTATTTTACAGACAAGGGAACAGAAACACAGGGAGGCGGATTATTTCACCCAAAGTCCCACAGATAATAAGTGATGGTGATGGATCTCAACCTGGGCAGGCGGTATCAAAACTGTGAGACTTTGCTTTTTCTATGTGGAGTCTCTATATTTTCTGGAGCCTGGTATGTGAGGTGGGCTTCCAATGATACCAAGTGTCTGCCATCTATTCACAGTGCTGGATTTTCTTCCCGCCCCCCCTCTACCTGAGGGTCTCATCTTCTGGCATACCTGGTGAACTGCTACTTATTGCTAAGAATTTGATCCAGCGTTACCTCCTCTGGGAGCCTTCCATGCTTAACATATTCCTTTGGCTCCTTCAACATTCAGCATGTATCCTTATTAGAATGCTCTTCAAAATGTAGTATTTCTGCTTTTATTTCCAGAATGATTTTTTTGGAGGGGTAGGGGTACCAGGGATTGAACACAGGGGCACTCAACCCCTGAACCACATCTCCAGCCCTATTTTGTATTTATTTAAAGACAAGATCTCACTGATCTTAGCGCCTCCCTGTTGCTGAGGATGGCTTTGAACATGTCATCCTCCTGCCTCAGCCTCCCGAGCCACTGGGATTATAGGCATGCGCCACCTGGCCCGGCATATTTCTCGAATGTTTTAAAATAGGATATTGCATTGATAAAGATAACAAGTATCTATATTCCTATGAACTAAAATCTATGATTATTAACATTTTGTCATCTTTGCTGCAAATCTTTTTCTCAAAATATAAGAACTAACATATAACAAATAAAATTGGAAGAGTCTCTTTTTAAATAAAGGAATTAAGACACTGCAGGTGTAGTTGAAGTATCAACATCTGCTGTCCCTGCTCCACGCCCACTGGTATGAATTTGTTGTGCATCCTATGGGTCTATTTTTAAATCCTTATATATATATTCACAAGTGCGTGCGTGCGTGCATGTATGTGTAAGGCGAGGATGGCATTTGTTTCATCTTTTTAGAACCCTAAGTGAGCAGAACACCTGGCACTTAGGCGATGGTGATGATAGGCAGCGTTTTTCAAACATTTATCATGTTTCATACCAATTTGAAGCTACTTTTTTTGTGTGTATTAATTCACAGAACCTTTTCACTGATCTTATGGGGAAGTGCTGTCAGCATGGCCATTTTTTTTTCTGTTTTTTTTTTTTTTTTTAATACCAGGGATTGAACTCAGGGGCACTCGACCCCTGAGCCACATCCCCAGCCCTATTTTGTGTTTTATGTAGAGACAGGGTCTCACTGAGTTGCTTAGTGCCTCACTTTGGCTGAGGCTGGCTTTGAACTCGCGATTCTCCTGTCTCAGCCTCCCAAAGTGCTGGGGTTACAGGCGTGCCAGCTAAAGCTAGTTTTTAAATAATGAAATGGAGGTCAGGAGAAGTGAAGTAACTCCTCTGAGGTCAGGAAGCTAGGAAGCAGGAGCAGCTTTTTGAACCCAGGAGGTTTGGCCCAAACTTCACCTGCCTGTGTGCATGCATGCTTGTGTGTGCATGCTTGTGAGAGAGAGAGAGAGAGAGAGAGAGAGAACGCTCTCTGAACTACCACTAGAGAAGAAGGAAGAAGGTAGATGCACAATTGAGAAAACTTGCTGACCGTGACTTGGAGACCAAGCATAGGACAACACAAGCAGCCACTGCGCTCCCTCCCCGATCCATGCCCTTTCCTCGCGCCACCTATAGATTTTAAAGAAATGTGATTTTGCTGCCCTTGATTGGGAACTTTATAGGAAGGAAATCATTTAGTACATATTCTTTTGCGTCCTGCTGCTACAGCTTCCTGTTGTGGTTGGGACATGGTGTGTGTTTGTCGTTTGTTGAATGACAAACCTGAATTTATGTATCCATTCTTCCCGTGATGGGGCGTTGGGTAGATTGTCCATTGGGGTGATTTTCAGAACCATATTTCTCTGAAGTTCTTTATTTATTTTGGTGGTGGTTAGAACTGAACCCAGGGGTGCTGTACCACTGCACTACACCCCCAGTCCTTTAAATTTTTATTTTATTTTATTTTGAGACTGGGTCTTGCTAAGTCACCAAGGCTGGGCTTGAACTTGTGATCCTCCTGCCTCAGACTCCTGAGTCTCTGGGATTCCAGGCGTGCTCTGGCGTGCCCAGTGCTGGGCGTGTTCTTGCCTCCGTCTCCTAATGGACGCTACCCATATTTTCCTAAAACACAAACCTCACAGAGGAATTGCTAGGCCAGAGGGTGTGTGTAACTCCAGTTGCACTCACTGGATAATGCGAAATTATGTTGTAAGAGCCGCAACTCTAACCACAGCACCAAACTGCCTTGCCAAAAGGATGTGTTGGAGGAATAAATGTATTTTTTTAAGCAAAATACTAAATACAAAGAGAGAACTGCCCTACCTAAGTATCAGAGACGGAGAATCCAAGCATCTGTCTGCTGGAACACACATCTCTCTTCCTGTAGCACACTCAGGGTCTGAACTTGGAAGTAGCTGAAATGAGCTGCCCTCGCATCTTATAATGGACATATCCGCCCATCCAGTGCTGGGCCTGCCTAGCATCTGCTGACCAAGCAGGGGGAGAGATGTGAGCTGTGATTTGGACTTTATCTCCTGACTAGTTCATTACATCCTGCTCACACTACCCCGAGAAACAGCACAGGAAGGGACCCAGACCTCTCAGTGCTACGGCAGCTGCATTGGTGACTCTGCCTCAGTTTCTCTTCTGCTTTGCTGGGATTCCTAGGGACATGAGATTGCTGTTGTGAGCAAGGCACAGTGTTCCCTTGACTGCTCCGCACAACACCCCTTCTACTTTTATCCACAGTGTCCCCCAGTGGACCCCACCAGAGTTATTCTGAATGACCATGAACCCCCTTTATTATCCTTACCCAATATGTCATCTAGGGTTGTTTACAAACCCAAGGATTCTCTTGCCAAATGTACAGGCTGCTCCCCGGGCTTTCATGTTATAATGAAATGAATAACAAGCAAGACATCTTAATATCCTATTCTGATAGAAAGTGAGGTCTTTTTAGTTCCCACTCTCTTAAGAGATAAATTAATACCATCAGCCTGAAAGGATCCTTTATGAAAACATCTCTTGCCAAAAAAAAAAAAAAAAGTTGCATTATAAAACTGGAGAAATTTGTTTCAACTTGTTAAAAGACTTCTCTGCCATGAATTCAGTTCCCATTTTTTTCCCTTCAATTAATTTCACACTAATCCATTTCTTTATCAGGCGTTGGGGTGAATGCATGCGAGTGGGTGATGAGAAAGGGGGCCAGTGGAGGTGTTCGGCTCTGTAATTTCATCCTTGAATTTTGTGATTACTAACAGGACAACTTTTTTAATTTGCTCTTTTGTCTGGATTCCCTGGCTGACAATCTGCTCGGTGAGCTCGGCTTTTTAATCAATCACCTACATAATCAAATGTCACTGGCTATCTGCTCCGTGTAATTACTTTTGCAATTAAAAATCAACCTCAAGTTGCCTCATCTAATTAGAGGGATGGGCAGATTTTCATCTAGATTGATTTTTTAATAAATATTGACTTAAAATGCCATAATCTCATCATATTCTTTCATTTTCTTTGTACCAAAAATCAAACAAATGGAAGAATTAGCAAGCAGAAGGAATCGTGGGACTTCAAAAGCTTCTACTGGTTCAGAGGCAGAAAACTGTGCTATACAGAAGCCCAGATTAGCTTGCCTAGTAACGACACTCAATAGCTACCACCTTTTATTGGAAAAAAGAACAAAGCAATTCAACGATTATATTTCACA
Organism: Geosciurus inauris; assembly: GCA_004024805.1. Lineage (NCBI taxonomy): Eukaryota > Metazoa > Chordata > Mammalia > Rodentia > Sciuridae > Geosciurus > Geosciurus inauris. The sequence goes on along the minus strand of PVHX01003695.1, from coordinate 117,772 downwards.
CTAACATTGTTGCAAGCTCACAATTCTAAGAGCTTCAAATTTCATTTATTGTGCTGCCAACGACAATCATTTCTATGAATGTTATTATTTCGGTTAAAGCAATCCCACACACGCCCCTAGAATTTTTAGTATTAGCAGAAAATATACACTGTCTGTGCTAGAATCGATTCCACTGAGTTTGCTTAAAATATACAAATGGCACAACTGCCAGATAATTTCCTCGTCTTTGCTGCCTTGTATCTTTTATGTATTATAATTAAAACATTGTCAATAACACAGTTCGTTGCTTTTTGGTTGTAGTGGTTGATGTTGAACATGGAAAATCTGCAATCTGGTAAGAGATTACCTACAGGAAAATAATACGCTTGGCTCAGAGAACAATCGTCCCAAGATAAAATGTAATGGTATCTTGCGTGCTTGTTAAAAAAAAAAGAAAAAAAATCTTGTCGGTGACCCTGACAGAATTCCATTTAAACTTCAGCTGATGGGACCGGTGAAGAAGAGGTAATGATGCTTCTAGCACCTTCGCTTTTTTCTGGCACAAAGAAGCAATTTCTGTCTTCTTGTGCGTTCAGACTACAAGGGAGGGTGGGGAATTCTCCACATCTGACTGCACGCTTTGCTCTAAGATTAGGAGAAACAGGTGAGGAACCAAGGCAAGCCCAACTTTGGGGCTTATTGGTGGCAAAACAAACAGGGAAGTAAAGACAGACCCCAAACAAAAATGGCGAGGACCATGAGGAAGAGGACAGGGATTCCACCTTTGCCTCCCTCCACAAGGCAGAGGAGTTTCCACTAAGGGGCTGTTGCATCTGCAGTCTCTTTTCCTACCGCCGTGGTGACCAAACTGTATTTCCCAAAAGGACCTTCCATGGTCTATTATGTCCATAAAATGCTGCTCCAAAAACAAGAGCTTGATGGTTCAATAACTTTCAAAAACACATTTTCTGCTGGGTATGGTGGTGCACACCTGTGATCCCGGCTGCTTGGGAGGCTGAGACAGGAGGATCAGAAGTTCAAAGCCAGCCTCAGCAACTTAACGAGGCCCTAAGCAACTCAGTGAGACGCCTCTAAATAAAATATAAATAGGGTTAGGGATGTGGCTCAGTAGTTGAGTGCCCCTGAGTTCAATCCCTGGTACCAAAAAACGAAACAAAACAAAGAAACCCCCACATTTTTCTCATTGTTGGACAGAAACAATACACATTATCCTGGAGAGTCTCTGAGAAGTCCCACAACAAAGAAGTCTGGCTCAGAATTTATCAAATATCCTATTTATTTGTTTGTTTAGTTTTTCATTTAGAGAGTACTATGGAGAAACACTCTCTTTGTAAATGCTTTGGGAAACACTGGTTCTCTTGCTATGCAAGGAAAGTCATGTTTCTGTACTGTTGGCCTCTCTGCGGGATAAAGCTTGTCTTCTAGAATGTCACTGATTATGTTTTCTAAGTGTAAGAATGCCAAGCACATCCGAGTACACCTACACAGATCACCAACAATCGATAGCAAATGAGGGAGAAAGTGGGGACCACGGGCTCAGCGTAACTAGGTTTGGTCCACAATTCAGGCCAGGAGGAAACTGCAAGTAGGTGTGGTGGCATCACAGAGCAGGTGCAAGTTGCAGGAGTTGCCTGGACATCTGCTGCTGTGGAAGAAAAACAATTTTGAGGTACCAACAGAAAGAGGAAATGAGAAAAAATGAAGAGAGATGCATCGATATTCACAGAGCTAAGCTAAGTGTTTCTCTGACTCCTTTCATGTAACCATCCTAACTGCTCAAGGACGCAGGTACTTCCAAATTCTCGACCTGTGGAAACTGAGACTTCAAGAAGCAAAGTGGTGTGAAAGTTCACAGAGTTGGGAACTGTCAGAGTTAAACACTAGGGTCACATTTGAAAGACATCAAACAATCTGGGCTTTGGATCACTTCTTCTGAGAATAAGTCTGGGACAAGCGGCCCTGGCTGTTATCCTGTGGGGAAGGGATTGTACTTCTGTGAAATAAATTAGCATTGGGTGGAGGACATATCAAATGTCTGTTGCCACAATAATTCTGCATTATGAATCACCCCAGAACTCAGTGACTCAAGCAACAAGTGTTTCTTTAGCTCCTAAGTCTAGGTTGACTAGGGGCTTCTTTTGGTCTTGGATGCCTCCAAACTTGAGTCTGGGGTCAGGAGTGGGTGGGCTGGGGAATTCTACTAATCTTGGCTGGCTTTCTTCCATGTTTCAGGGTCAGTGGCTGTTGCTGGTCTTGGGTGGCCTTGGCTTGGACAAGTAGAGCTGCTTGGCCCTGCTCCCTAGATTTCATCTTCCGGTAGGTTGGCCTGGGTATGTTCTCGTGGAGAAGGCAGAGGAGCCAGAGAGGAAGTAGACATTTCAAGCCTCTGCTTTCTGGATGATTCCTGAAAGTTTCCCAACCAAAGCAAGTCATGTGACTGAGCCCAAAGTCAAGTGGCAGGCCACCAAGTTACAGAGCAGAAGATGTGATCCAGGTTGTGGATCCAGGCACGGTGAAGAATCTGTCACATGGGGATGTGTCCTGATTGGCAAATCTAACCCACAGTTTCTCAGGATTCACTTCATCAAACTATCTGTGACACAGATGCCTCACGGATTCCATAGCAGGGCCCTAGCTCTGCTCCTCTTCCTGGATTCCTGTGAGGGAGGTGTCATGTACCAGTCAATAATGGAGCCCTTCTTTCAGAAAGATCACCCAGCAGTTGGAAATCCTCCAATCCAAGGTGACTTATGCACAAAGCTCTCTCAGAGAAAGCTAGAGAAGATTCATGCACAATAGTCCTCCCTTGGAAGTGGTCTTGGTGACTAGAAATCCCCTCACCCTCTAGCAGAGCCCCAGCTCCAGAGCTCCACAATAGGTCCACTAAGAAGCTGGGGAAAAATTTTCAAGACATACAAAGACCAGGGTACAAACTCAGATGCCAGTATTGAATATATGAAGCTGAATTCTTTCATTGTGGGCTTACTTTGGTTTGTATATCAAATAAATGAAAATATTCTTTAATTCAGCATGGACGTATGTTTTCTACTATTTTTCTTAAAATGTGGTCCCCTATTAATCTGGATTTTGTTTCTTCATTTTTATTAGTATCATGATCACAGAGGTATATTTCCCTTGCTCTAAAAAAAGAAAAAGAAAAAAGCTGGGTGCGGTGGTATATACCTGTCATCTCGCTGGAGGCTGAGGCAGGAGGATCACAATTTCAAACGCAGCCTCAGCAACTTAGAGAGGCCTTCATCAACTTGGTGAGACTGTCTCAAAAGAAAAAAGAAAAAGGAATGGGATGTAGCTCAGTGGCAGAATGCCCCTGGGTTAAATCTCTAATACCAAACAAAACAAAACAAAACTCAAAACAAACAAACCAACAAAAAGCCTTTTTTTCCCTATATTTCTTAGAAATACAAGCATGAAGATAAATGACCATTTTTAGTTGGCCACGGTGTTGGGTGTGTGTTAGAGAGTGGTGGAGAATGGAGAAATTGAACAGCACTCAGGCTATCTGAACCACGTATCTGCTTCTGGAAATGTAGGTGTCTCCTGTCATGGATTTGCATTTCACAGAAGCTAGAAATCTGGATTTTGGTAGGCACTTTTGTATGGTGCCTGTCGACTGAAGGAAGGAGCATTCAGCCCCAAGGGAACACATCCGTGGGCCAATGGGCCGTTGGTGTGCAGCCTCTGGTCGGGCTAATGACCGCACTGCATACATGGGGAGACTGAGGTCCAGAAATGGGAAGCTGAGGTCGCAAACAGTCCGCTGGAGAGATTTACCTATGTGGAAACTCACGATTGTTCCTCCCAGTCTCAAGGCTACCCTTACCTCCCAGCATCAGTTTCCGGTGGTGCAGACTTCTTAGTTTCCTGAATCCCCCACAGTTGGGCCTCACCAGATTTCTTAGCTGTTGGCCAGACTTTTCTCTCTGCCTGGAGTGCCCTTCAAAGTATAGGTCAAAGGTCAGTCTCTTTCGCAGACCTTACCCATTTCTTCATGCCAAATCAGGTGCCCTTACATACTGGTCTGCAGCATTTCTTGCTCTGGGTTTTAGCATTTGCCATTTATCTGTTGAGGCTAGTCTGAGCTACTGGAGGGCAAGGACTCCAGGGATGTTACCTGGGATCCCTAGGGTGCAGTGCAGCACCTGGCACATAGTAGGTGCTCACTAATGCTCATGGAACCAATAGAGACAAGGAGAGAAGATAACGAATGGAGCTGTTAATGAAGACAGCAAACCCGGTTCCCCAGCTGGCGTTCTTCATGACGCATCTCACCTTGGGCTTTTGCCAAAGAGTGAAAAGCTGTTGAAACAGGAGGCAGCAGAGCAGAGAGGCTTCACGAATGACAGTGTTAAAGTCAAATAACTGAGTCTGTCCTTTATTAGCTGTGAGGTCCTGAGGAAGTAAGTCCTCAGGATGCTCAGACATTCTTGTCTGTGAAATGGGCTCATAACAGCACCAACATCAAGGGGCTGCCAGGATTAAATGGACAAAGGGCATAAAGCACTTAGTGCAGTGTCTGGCACATAGTAGGTGTTAACTAAATGCTATGTGATGATATGGTTCAAAAGAGAAGCTGAAGGCCTCTTTTGTCCTTCAATAATTCCCAGCCTGCCCATCATCACCTCCCAGACAAGCAGACATGACAGTAGCAGCCGACGCAGACACCTGCCCAGGGCTGTGGAGGGAACCCAGGGCTCTGGCCTCCAGCCTCCGGTTTTCTCTCCTCTTCCCTGGCTTTCAAATAAGAGTCTGTGAAGTCAGCAGCCTCCCCAGCAGCCAGAGACATGGAGAAAGACAGCCCCACTTGCTCTGGGGGGCTTTTCTTGCACAAGCCTCGGTAAACATGTCCCTGGGAGTACCTGCACAGGTGCGGACACTCAGTATCAGCCGAGGCCTGGGGATTAGCAGGCGGAAGGGGCTGCGGGAGGGGGATCCTTTGTGCGTTTTCATATCTCTCTTCTCCAGGAAAACAAACGGTGAAGTCTGGAATCATCCTGAGAAGGCAAGAATCATCCTAAGAAGGCAACCAGCCCCTGGGCCACAGCAACCCACATATGCTGATGAGGGAGGCCAGAGTCCAGGCAGAAAGAATGTTCTCCTTCCAGATTCAATAACAACAACAATGATTACAATAACAATAGCAGTTTTTCTCATTGGAATACGACATAGAACAAGGCAATCCCCCAAGTTTCATTGACGACCAAATCAAGGGGCTGCAGAAGGTTGGCCTCGGAGTTTCCCTGGAACATTCTTGTTACATTTGCATCAGGAGGAGGATTTGTGGTGAGCTGGAGAATTAAATCCCATGAAATCATTATACAAATTTCAAAATGTCAAGTGCTCTGATAGAGATTATGATTTTATCTTCTTATTTTGACAGGAAACCGTGTGTGGCCACCTCCGTCTTAGAACAAGGGAGGAAGGGAGGCCAGGGGAGACCCAATCAAGATAGAAGAGCTTGCAAGTTTCCCCACCAGCTGTCTTTTCATTCTGCGGGCTTGTACGACAGAGCGTAATAGACATTTTCCTTCGCACGAAATAATAAAAGCACTACTTATCGCGCGGTGCCTCCAGCCAGTGGCAAAAGGAAATTAGAAAAGTCCAATGAAGCTGAGAAGTAATTAATCATCATACAGTGGGACCTGTCAAATCAGAAGGGTCCTTCCAGCTGATAATGTTCCCCAACTCAATTTAGACTGATAGAAATTAGAATTTTTTTTTTTCCTCTGGCAAAAAACAAAAAGACCCGAGTTAGCACAAACGCAGCCAACTGTTGGTTTTCTTGACGGCCTGACCCATTTATACCGGTGTCTGCTTCTGGTTGAACGCAGGCCCAAATCGAAGCAACACCACTTTCTCCTCAAGGCGAAAGGAAATCATAACTACACTGTTGGAAGACTCTCACCCCTACTTCTTCTCTCCCCTCCGCCCCTGCCAGATAGCCTTAGCGATAGAAGAAAAATTAAAGTTTGGTTCTATTGATCAAGTTGGCTGATCTCCCCAAAGAGCTGAAGGGAGGGAAGTATTTACCAAGATCTGTAATGAGTCTGAACTCTTTAGAGATCAAAGGAAATAAATGGGTTCAATAGGAGCCACTGCAGGCTTTTGGCAGAGGGAAGTGGGATAACTAGCTGCTGTCAGATTCTTGAGCCCTGGAGGTTGGGGGGTGGGCAGGGAAGGATGGCACCCTCCTGAGGAAGGGTATCTGTCCAGTTATTTACACCAGAGGCCAGCGCTTCCCCCACCCCATCCACCAGACTGCCCGCTCTGGTCTCATTCTATCCAAAAAGGTAAGTTACTGTTCCTACTGCTTCCTCCAGGTGCCCCCTGAAGATGAGGCAAAGACAAGCATCCTGAATCCAAATATCCACCAGAACCAAGAGGGAGGAAAGGAAACGAATAAAGCTGGGTAATAAAGAAGTGTGGGGTCCTGTGGCCAAGTGCAGTAAAGTTGCTTTGCTGAAGGACATACACAGCTTCTTCAAGGCTCAGGCAGTCGCGGCAGGGGGCCACTTCAGACAGCACATTGTCAGACCTTCGGATTTGCTGTGGCAAGTCCCACATCTAGACTTCATTGTGTCTTTCTATGGGCCACTTGGTCATGTGGGTCATTAATGAAATTTTTTAAAGTATATGAGTGTCTCTCAGTGTGGTGGTGCATGCTGGTAATCCCAGCAATTTGGGAGGCTGAGGCAGGAAGATCACAAATTGGAGTCCAGCCTCAGCAGTTTAGTGAGACCCTAAGCAACTTAGACTCTGTCTCAAAAAACAAAAAGTGCTGAGGATGTGGTTCGGTACTCATAGAGTGTCCCTGGATTCAATCCCCACCCCCACCCCCCAAAAAAGTATATGAGTATAAACGGTGCTGCCTACTATTTGTGGCTTTTGCCCATGGAAAGATGCCAAAGCAAGTGACTTACCTCCTTGTAGTCTCAGTTTTCTCATCTCTGGAAGGTGGGTACTAATCAGTACCTACATTATAAGTTGGCCAGGAATGCAGAGCATCCACCGTGGTGCCTGGCACACAGTAGGTATTCAACAACAGTTCATATAATCTCCCATTCAGTGCATCTACTTCTCAAGCTTGCCCCCAGGCCCTCTCTCCTCAGCACTTACAACACATGTTCATTTCCTTAGTGGAGACAAGCAGTTAGGACACCTAGCCACCTCCCCAGCTGAGGGGTGGAGCAGGGGCCCACCAAGTTTTAAGAATTTCAGACACCATTACTTTCTTAGCTGGTGGACTTTGTCACCCCCACAAAGGTAACATGGCTGCCTGATTGGTTGCCTGACTCTTCTTAGCATGTGAGGTTAATGGGTCTCAATTAAGTTAAGGACAATCTGATGACTTTCGGAGGGAGTACCTTTCCCAAGCGTCATTTCCTCGGTGGGACTCTGGGGCACCTACTCTCTTCATTCTCTTCGTGTCCAATGGCAGAGCAAGAACCACAGCTGTGACTTCTATGTCACATTTACTTTTATCATTTCTAATCCTGATGATGACCCCGTCCGGTTAATTTCACAACCATTTCACAGGTAAAGAGACGACCAGGCACATCTGTGGGGGGGTCCAGTTGCAAAGTGACGCTTGCCCTTGTCGTGGAAGTGTTTGTTCAAGGCCACACTATGGAGCACAGCTCCTTCTGGGGCCACTGATGGTTCTGAGGAAACCACCCTCAGAGCTTCCTGCCTGTCAAGAAGAATCTCGTGATCAAACTTGGCCACTACACAGTGGGTACCAGGTGCCACTTCCTGCTCTCAGTTCTTTAGCTAAATAACTTACTTCATCCTCATAACAGTTCCCTGGGCTGGGTGTTGTTATTACCCTCATTTTACTGGTGAGAAAACAGAGGTACAGAGAGGTTAAGCAAATTGTCCAATTAAGTAAATTGTCACACTACCTAGGACCCTCAGAATCCAGCCCAAGATGGTTTGTGTTCTTTGCTCTGCATGAACTTGAAAAGTCTACATACAAAATACAGCCCGTCTAGCCGAGTGTGGTGGCGCATGCCTGTAATCCCAACACTTTGGGAGGCTGAGACAGGAGAATCGTGAGTTCAAAGCCAGCCTCAGCAATGGCGAGGCACTAAGTGAGACCCTGTCTCTACATAAAACACAAAACAGGGCTGGGAATGTGGCTCAGTGGCTGAGTGCCCCTGAATTCAATCCCTGGTACCACAAAACAAAACAAAACAAACCAGCCCATCTGTTTTATTTTTATCACCCACAAGGAGCTGAAGGCAAGAAGGGGGATAGGGGAGGGGAGGAGAAATGCAGGGAGGGTGGAAGAAGGAAGAGGAGATCTAGAAAACCAGAGGGAAATAATGAGCAAGAGGGAGGACCTAGCTTGCCCTGGGAGAGCCGCACCCTGATTGCTGTTGAAATTGACATTTTCTTCTGGCTTATTTACAGGTTGGCATTAGAGCTTAACAATGGGAGGATTTCAAAAAGGTCCTCAGCAGAGCAGAGCCAAGCTAAGCAAACGGGCCGTGTACACAGCCCAGGTGAGATGAAAGGCCCCAGGCCGGCTGGGACCACTCAGACCCCTTATCTGCTGGGCCAGCCCTTGGTGGGTTTCAGAAAACCCAAGTGGGCGGCCCTGGCGGAAGGTTCAAAGTCATTTTTTTGAATAGATAACGCAATCCAAAGTTTGTTTATCTGTTGAAATATTTAGGAGAACAAGATATCGCTTTGACCTGCCTACACCTGCGACCTGTGTGAACGCTGCTAAAATGTGTTCTGAGCTTGTTTGTGGTCTTAATCTTTAATGGGCTTCTGCATTTTTCAAAGGGTAGAATTTGGCATCACAAAACCAAATGGAGGGGAAAAAAAAATAATAAGAGAGAGATTTCTGCCCCATCAAGAGAGGCATGTTTGGTAACCTGAGCCGCTCCCACACATTCTGGAAATCAAAAGAGAAAAAAGTACAGGGTCTGACCTTGGCCTCAGAGTGGTTGCCATGTGCCCGCTGACTCCTCTCAAGCCCTCTCACCTGGCTGCCCATAGCTGGACTTGCACTTGAGCTCCTAAGAGGAGAGGCGGGATCTACTCATAGAACTTCCAGTTTATCATCGGAAACTTGTTTGTGTTCTGGGGCCCTGAGTGTTTGAAGCCAAACAGAAGTGGTTTGAAGAGTGCATGGTAGACTCCTGTCAAAGAAAAACCCTCTGTCATTTAATGAAAGAAGAGAGTTAGGGCACAGGATCTCATAAATAAGAAAGGAATATTTAGACTCCTCCAAACCAGATTATCACAGAGCCTACTTATCCCCATTTTTAATAATCCCACCGGGGCTATATGTGGAGATAACACTGTCTCCTTAACAGAGTAATCACAAGCTCTAAATATGACAGAGAATGTGCAGAAGACTCATGTGACACTTGGCTTGTAGAAGAGCACAGGACATGGTAGCTTCTCTTTCTCCTCTGCCTCGCCATCATTATCTGCATCATCTTTATCAGCAATATCATTATTATCAGTTACTAGGATGACTCACACCTGCCCCTCAAAATACCTTCTTCTAGCAGGACAGTAGGAAGGAGCACTCAATTCTATTCTTGCGAGGTTCGTAAGAAGTCCGTGGGCTCCAGCTGTGCTTTGCAGGGAAAAGGAGAAACCCTAAGGTCTATCTACAGACCCTATCTGCCTGAGGGGTATGTTTTCCACCATAGGGATGAACTAAGGTCAGGGAACCCAGTGGCCAATTGTCTTGTCACATAGCCATGTGCCAAAAAGGAGAGTGTAGCCTTTGATCTTCACATTCTATTGTTGGGCCTAGACCCAGAGCATGGGTGATAGTAATTAAAGGATGAGAAGCCGTGTTCAAGATGGTAGCCCCAACAAAGCTACTATAATGTCTCCCTGGGGCAGTGATGCCAGTGTTGTGGTTTAGACATGAGGTGTCCCTCAAAAGTTCACATGTGAGACAGTGCAAGAATGTTCAGAGGTGAAACGGTTGGATTATGAGAGGTGTAACCTAATCAGTGGATTAATCCTCTGATATGGATTAACTAAGTGGTGACTGTCGGTAGGTAGGGCTGGAGGAGTTAAGTCACTGGGTGTGTGCTTTTGGGGTTTATATTTTGTCCCTGGTGAGCAGAGCTGTCCCTGCTTCCTGGTTGCTGTGTCCTGAGCTGCCTTCCTCACCCATACCTTTCTACCCTGGTGTTTGGCCTTACCGCAGGCCCAGAGTTATGGTTGGCCAACAATGGACTGAACTTCCGAAACCGTGAACCAAACTGAACTCGTCATGGTTCTTGCCAAGTCTTTTGGTCACTATGATGCAAAAGCTGACTCAACCAACCAGTAATTCAGCTAAGTCCCAGGATGCTGCCTACTCTGTCATCTCGGATCTAGCATGTTCACCAGTGTGTTTCTAGACCCTCGATGCTTATCCTCACTGAGGAGTCATGGATGGTTGGGTACTCCCAGGGCTGCTGTGTGAGACCTTCATCATCATAACCGGGATTAATGGAGTCCTTCCTATGTGTCAGGCACAGTGGTAAGCAGTATGACTTTGCATCATCTCATTTCACCTTTGTGAGCAAACAAATGTAAATGGAAAGTGCTATAAGAGGCTGTGACATGCCCATCCATTGACAATAGCTCTACTGAGCATTTGGGAGAGTGTGAAACCATATAGGGCAAAGGTTAGGCAACATCCAGTAAGATTGAGAAGGATATGTCCTGGTGATTAGCCATTCTATCTTAGCAACTCACCCTAGAACATCCCTCACTTGTGCCCCAGGAGACACGAGCAAAAATTTTCACAAAGCATTGCTTATGATAGCAAGAAAGTTGGAAATAATGCAAATGTTCCTCATACAATGGAATGTTCTGTGGGAATGAAAATGACTCCTTAGCACTGAGTATATCAAGGTGGATAAAGAAAGTAAGTGGCAGAAAGATATAAACACTTTATTTAGATACGCGTATGAGGAGACCCTGGGTTCAGTCTCCAGGACTGCGATAAAAAAAAAAAACAAAAGTAAGAAAACTTCAACTTCGCTTGAAGAAATATAATCATCCTTCTCCCTCTGGTGTCCATGGGGGATTGGTTCCTGGAGCCCCTGTGGATACCCAAATCCACAGATGCTCAAGTCTCTTATATCAAATGTCATAGTATTTATATACAACATATTCAGATCTTCCTATATACTTTAAATCATCTCTAGATTCCTTACAACACTAATAAAATATAAGTGCTGTATAAAAAATTCTTTTACTATATTATTTAGGGAATAATGATGAGAAAAATCTGTGCATGGTCAGTGCAGGCACAATTGTTTTTGATTTTTTTTTTTTTTTTGGTACTGGGGATTGAACTCAAGGGCACTCAACCACTGAGCCACATCCCCAACCCTATTTTGTATTTTATTTAGAGACAGGGTCTCACTGAGTTGCTTAGTGCCTCACTATTGCTAAGGCTAGCTTTGAACTCACAATTCTCCTGCCTCAGCCTCCAGAGCTGCTGGGATTATAGGCGAGCACCATCATGCCCAGAGTTTCCTGAATATTTTTGATCTGCAGTTGGTTGACTCCATAGCTGCAGAACCCTTGAATACCAAGGGCCAACTGTATACCTCAGTAAAGTCTGGGACCATATCTGAGAGCAAGGAACCCCAAATCAAGGCAGCCTTTCTCTCTGAGGAATGAATGGGAAGATGTAATCTATGGGTGAGTGAGAGAGAAACGTGTGAAAGCCTTACATTTGAAACATTTTATTTCTTAAGCTGAGTGATGGGCACGTTCATCATTTATTTCTTTAATCTTTTTTGATGTCTTCAATATTTCATAATTCATTGGCAAAAATAGATTAACTTTATTAAAATAAAATAAGTAATGAAATTGAATTCAAATGTGTTGGAAGTTAGAACCTTCCGGAAAGGACCTCTGGCCCCATCCCGGGCAGGCCAGAGAGACAGGAAGTCCGTTCCTGTCCAGTGCCAGTATGAGCCTCATCAGAAGCATCCAGCATATAGCCTGGTGCTGTGGCCCACATTCCAGGCAAGGGAAGGGTCAAGATACGGGACAGTGGCAGACGGAGAGTTTGAAGCCCCTGGATCAACAGAGATCCCATCACCAAGTCGGGGAAATGATGGATTTATTCATTTAATGAAAAGTAGTAACTCTGGAATAGTAATAAAAATACGGTCAAGGAGGCAGGTATGTTCGGTGATTTTTTTTTTTTTTTTTTTTTAAGAAAGCTACACTCTGGAGCTCTTGCCCCAGTATGATTCTTTTGTTAGATCAGGTAATATTTTTGAAAAACAGCATTACAAAAGGTTAAATGTAGAACAGATGTAAGTTATAAAATACAAGCTGATCAAAGCTGAGATTTTGAGACAGATATGTTAGCAAATGATGATAAATCCGTCCCAGTAGGACTGTAAGAAGCAGACAAATGTAACTATGAAGAGTGAAAGTCAGGGGTTGAGGCTGGGGGAGGGGCGAGAGAGTGGAAACAAATGTTGGAATGAATTCCGGGGAACTCGCGCAGGACATCAAGGGTCCGCGCCGGGACAGGACGCACATCCCACATGCAATATAGTCCATTTCTTTTTCCTTAGAAGAATAATCACATTCCTGGGTTTTGAATAATCCAATTATGGATTCACATCCCCAAATCTCGGGGATCTCTTTTTATACCAATTTCTGACTCTCGATTTCAACCTTTTCAAGAGACGGAGGCTGGGATCTGCTTTAAAGCTTTAAAAATGGGCTTTAGATGTTGGGCATCTCCACTTCTCATTAAAAAGCCAGATAATTTATGGTCACATCATTAACCCACTTCCTCAGCCTGCCATGATAAACTTATCATTTGTGGGGAGATTTCAACAAAACATTATGACCCCTTTTGGGGAAGGCGGCAGAGAAACAAAATTAAATAAATCAAACCCCTCTGTGTCAATAAATGAAGCCCATGAGAAGTAAACTATTTACTGAGGCTTAAGTGAAACAGAAAACATTTAAAGATCAAGAAAAAAGGAGGTAATTGTTCAGGCTGTCAGCAGGGGACCGCTGTGATAATTTGATCTGAACTCCGCTAACAAATGACCTAGCCGTTCTTCCAACTTTAGTATCTGTTTATGCTCCTACAAATTGAAACCCCACCGCTCAGCTTCACAGAACAGGCCCGGGTACAATAGCACATCAGCCCGACGATTAGTTCAAGCTGGGGATGGATTAGCTGTCCATCCCCGGCCTCCAAGCCCTCCAGAATATTTTGTCTTTCCCTGCTGGGGTAAAAGGGTGCAGGCATATGCATCCAATAAAGAAGCAAGCTTCTAGGAACTGGAGACTGAGTAGAAGGAATGCAGAACAAAACTATAAAATAATAATAGACAAAGGGGCAGCAAGGACCAGGGAACTCAATACCTCCCTGCTTACCCGGGAGGGGCTGTAGCACAGCATCCCCCCAAGTTTTTAAAACGGAAGGGGGCCCGTTGTGTGTGTGATCTCTCAGTACACGGTTGTGGGCCAGGCATGCCAACGAGCAAGACTGACGTGAGATCAAAAGCCTGATAAATGAGAGGAAAGGGAAGGTTTGACCCACTACACCACATTCTACAAGAATCCCAGGCTTTTAAAGTAATAAGAAAGGCCATAAATTACAATGTCTCGGGTAGATTCTGATATATTCTGATGCGTATGAATGGGATTCGGATATCATATTTTTAGGGAGTCGCGTGAGCAATGACATGCTTAAACATCGAGTCCTCTTCGAACTCTGCAATTTGGAGTCAGAGTCCACGTTGGGAGAAAAGCCACTTATCTTTCTGGGGTCTCCGAAAGCTAAAAATGATAATTCGGTGAAAAATAGGCTTTAAATAGACAGGAGTGGATTCAAAGCGACAGGGCACACGCGCGCACTGCTTCTTAAGATCAGCAATGAGTCATCGGAGAAAAGGATTTGGTGATTGAAGAAAAAGAAAATGATGGGGAATGAAGCCATCAGCACAGCACAGGGTATGAACACGGTCCCCGGATCTGAGCTATGTGATGGTAGTCGGTACCTCTTCCAGACTCGGTTATCTCATGGGTGAATCATAATCGTAACAACAAGCTCTGTGTCCTAGAGTGACCGAGAAGTCCAAAGGGGTGTTCCAGACACAGTGCCTAGTGCAAGGCAAATGCACGGTGGATCCCGGGCAAGATTGTGTTGATGTGGCAATTATAATTACCAACAAAAGCCTGGGTGGGTTTATAGATGGAAGGATGGATAAGAAGGTTTGGGTTCATCTACAAATCATAATAATAAGCTCTGCTGAGAAATCAAAAAAGCTTGTGCAAACAGTGACTTAAATCCACAGGAAGACATTGCCAGCGTTTCCTGTGGTTGGATGGTTTCATTGACCTTCTCTGGGGCTTCTGCTGTTCTTTAAGTGTTCACACCATTTGACCCAAGAGACTCTGAGGCAAGGCTGATCAGCTGTCCAGCAGAGGGCACCGGCCCCATGGAAAGCTGGGAAACCATTTTGAAAATGGCTGCCCTCACATCCCAAAGGAAGCAGCCCTGCCAGCCACAGGACCAGAACATTGATTTCCATCCAGGCAAGTTTGCCTTCGGACCAAAAGCCTCTCAAGATAGTAAATGTTTTGCCTTTTAGGATATTGCCAGGTAAAACAATTATTTTGTCGAACCAAAATAACTCCTAAAGCTCTGGGTTGAAGGTAACACAGAAGGAAAAGAATATGTCACCTCAAGCCTTCTGTCTGTCAGCTTGCCCCATAGTTCTCAACCAAGGGGAATTTTGCTCCCCCGGGGACATTTGGTAATGTCGGGTCACATTTTTGATTATCACAATGAGGGCTGGGGAGGCTGGAGAGTGGATGTTGCTGGAAGCACCTGGTAGGTACAGGCTACCTACCAGGTTACACATCCATCTGACAGGATGTGCGGATGTTTAAGACAATGCCCACAACAAAGATCGTCTGGCCCAAAATGTCAATAGTGACATGGGTGGAAGCCTTGATTGAGACGCAGGTCTGACCCTGGTTTCCCACTCGGCTCAGCTTGGCGAGGGTGCACACCCACTCTAAAACTCTGATGTTGCAGTTAAATAATGTATTTAAAGTGTAATATTCTTAACTTCATGAGTGAGATCCACACACCCCAATGCCCAAGAGATGTTACATTAAGTTTTCAAGTGAACCAACATCTAGCAGGCACTCACTGTATCCCATGATTCACATGAATTATCATACTTTAAGCTGTTTTGGTTGACCCCATTTTTTAGGTGGAGAAATGAAGGTTCAAATATTACAAATCTACTTCGTGGTAGACACAGGGTTTGGACCCTGAGCAGTTCAATGCCAGCACCACACTTAAAGAGGTCAGGGATGGAGGAAGCATTAGAAACCATTTGGGCCACCCTTCTAATTTTTCAAATGGACAACTGAGTCCCACAGGGATTAAGCAGTTTGCTTGTGATATAGCAAGCATGGAAACTGGGGATCAGGTGGATCCTGACTCCTATTCTTCTAACAAAGAATGGCTCTGAATTTCTTTTTCTTTTCTTTCTTTCTTTCTTTTTTTTTTCCAAAATCAGATACCATTTTCCCAGCACAGGGTAAACACAGGACAAATCACTTAGCATGTGTATCTTAATAACCTGACTTGACTGAGATGAATGAATTCGCATTCAGCCATCATATAAGCCTATTAAATATTCTGGGAGGCTGCCGTATACATTTTAATGGATGTCGAAACACTGAGTGTGTGTGTTTATGGCTCTTTTTAATCTTGCCAGTTTTACTAATATGATTAGTTCAGGGACCATTTCACATGGAGACTTAGGTGTCAAAATAGAGCACGGAAGTTTCCAGAACACCTCCTCCCCCTAATGAAATACTTGGATCTTATCTGAGTCTGTTAACTTGGGGTAGGGAAACAATCCCACAAGTGACCGAAAGCAGGACTGCGGTCCCCTGTGGGACCCATGGGTGGGAATCCGCCTTTGTTCACTGTGAAACCCCCTGTTTTGAGCTTGCTCATTGCCCTGCCTCCCTTTGGGGACCCTGGGACTTCATAAACTGATATCCTGGTCACACCCAAGTTTCCAGGCCTGAGGATCTGCAGGGCACCAGGCGAGGCTTCCTCAGCCGGGTCTCTTTACAGCCTGTGCCTGATATTTATTGGAATGTCCACAGAGTCATGGTGAATGGTGGCCAAAGGAAAAGATCGGCCTCTGGGAAAATGAGTGACCATGGCCCAGTGCCACAGCGAGAGTCGTTTGTTCTGGGAATGGAAGAAGGAAATTGTCAGAGGAAGTGAAATAGGAAACGGAGAGATCAAAGCGGGGAGGAAACGAGACTGAATTGGGCCCCTTTTGGATCTGACTCTGTACTCTTAACCCATGTGAGGCAAAAAGATTAGCCTTTCAACTGCTGGAGTCAGGGAGAGACACTTTCCAACGGCTGCATCCTGGCAACTGGTGGCTCCCAGAGCCCACCCCACAAATGTGCTGCCGTGGGGAAGCCAGATCCACTTCCCACAGAAAGGCCTGTGGGCGAGCCAAGCAGGTCCCCAAATGCCTGCTTAACCCACAGACCCTAGGCCAGGGTGCGTGGGCAGAGCCCAGCCCAGACTTGCCTCACCCACTCTGTAGCACCCAGGGGGGCAAATGAGGTACGGAAGGGCCAGGTTGGGGCTGGTAGAATTGACAACAGGAATGGGGCTCCCGAGAGTTATGGGGTGATGGGCTGTAGACTGTCAAGCTCTGGTCATGATCCTTTGTCCTGGCCAGAATCTCCGGTCATCCCAGGGCTTGGTAAAGAGGGACAGGCACCTGTGTACACCCCATTTTATAGTTAGTACTTATGTCTTCCAAGAGGGGCTTTGGTGCCTCAGCCCGAGGGTCCCAAGTCATTGAGTAGGAGATAGTTACTGCTCGCCTACAGGCAGCCAGGCACTGTTTTAGATGCTTGGGGTACAGAAGTAAATGAAACAAGGACAAAGCTTCACTCTCACACAGCCGATGTTCTAAGGGGGCAATGGGCAACCGAGTGAAATAAAAGGGTTAGGTGTAGGGAATGTTCACTGATGATAAAGACTAAGGAAAAAGTTAAACCAGGCAAGGTGAATGAGGAGTGTTTTAAACAGGTGGGGGACAGGGAGACCTCCCTGCAGAGGTGACACTTGCAAAGCCCTGAAGTCAGTGAGTCCAGGAAGTATCAGGGAAGAGAGCCCCTCTGCCTGGCTCCACCATCGTCTCCTGGCCAGGAGCCTAATGGTCGTCTTTGGTTTTCTAAGAAGTTCTATTTATAGCCAACAGGGAAAGTTGGCAAGATAGAAACGAGGAAAGGCGGCTTCCCATTTTAGTGTCTCCCAAAGCCCACTGAGATGTGGAAGAGGGGACATTGGTGCCACCTCCAAACAGTTAAAACACACCAATCCAGATTCTAGAGAAGCTGGTCAGTGGCCTTTAATCACGAGAATCTGACCCGAGGAAGGGGTGGAGGGGGCTGGGCAAGGATTGGAGGGAGGGATGAGGAAAGGCCCTGGGGGCCTGGAGGAGAACCCGGGCCATCAGAGATGGTGTGCTGTCCTTCCTCTCTCACCTGCCCCCATGCCTCTGCAGCCCCATTGGGTTGGTGAGACTTGGGGCCTGGGGTCCGGTGGGATTGCTCCAGGTGGTGGAGAAATCCCAACAGGCAGAGCTGAGGAGGTAGAATAAAGACAAGGGGTGACTCCCAGGGCCACTACTGGGGGCCCATGAGGCTCTGGATCAGCAATGGCTGCTGTCTCTGCTCTAGAGCTCCAGCAGACAGCTGCCAGACACCTGGTTATTGTTTCACAGCTTTGCACAATAAAGAACAGGGAGGTTTGTGATATAAACAAGCAGGGCTTGGATCACGCGCGCGCACACAAACACACACACACACACACACACACACACGCTGAGAAGTCTGAAAGTTGGTACCAACACCACATGATAATGGGCTAGGGTCCACAATGCACCTGGGGAAGGTAAATTTTAGGTGCACTGGTGCTCAACCCCTGCTGTCTTTTGGTCACTTGGCGTCTGACTACCAGGAGTGGTTCAGACTTTAGGGGTCTGATACCCACATTTCTTTTTTTTAAAATATATTTTTAGTTGTAGATGGACACAATACCTTTATTTTATTTATTTTATGTGGTGCTGAGGATCGAACCCAGGGCCTCACATGTGCTAGGCGAGCACTCTGCCACTGAGCCACAACCCCAGCCCCTGATACCCCCATTTCTATGGAGGACAGTTTGAAACTTCCTCTTCTTGGTTGTTTCCATGTTTCCCTGGAGATCCAAACAGATGTTGACTAAGGTCTTGAATCTCTTAAGAGCTAGACTGGACGGTTCTCTCTCTTTCCACCTGCACACTCTGTAACGAACGCTCCTGGGAAATGACTACTCAGGACAACTGCTACAAGTGCCTGTCTCTGTAGCTTTGTCTCACTCGACACGTGGTTCCCGTGCCCCACACTGTCCAGACTCAGGTAGAACCAGCCAGACCACGATTCCCTCTCACCGCCAACACACACACACACACACACACACACACACACTTTCCTCTGCCTAATAAAGTGAACTTTGCCGAAGGTTTGGGGTAATAGAAGAAGAGAAATGGCTAGAGATTTGTGTCATAGTTGTGCATCTGACTTCCCAATTTCCATTCCTACTTCTAATTCTTATTCTGAGCCTCTGGGATTTTTCTGTGTCTGATTCACTCCACAGAGCCAGCACCCAACCATTTCCTCTCTTCTGCCCGCCTCCTGTCATGCTGTCTAGGGAACTGTGAATTCACCCCTCACCGATGCCGGCTCTCACCCTGGGATTCGAGAAGTCTACCACTGGCAGCCCCAAATCTATCAAGGTGTTCAGTAGAAGACAAAGACCTTTTTCTTAGTAAGATTCACCCTTCTTTGAAATCAACTTTTCATTTCAGCCATAAAAGAATAAGCTCCACCATTTGGAGGCTACCGTGGGTAATCTCAAGCATGGCAACTTCTGATGTCTCCACAAAGACCCGCGTAATCCAGGACACAATTCCTGCTAACGTGCTTCTGGGCTGCTCTGTTGGGCTAAAATGCTGTTGGATCAAGTCTAAGGGGATGACTCCCCAAGACCCAGGGAAGCACGAGGTTCTGAGAGCCTAGAGGAAGATGGAAAGTGGGTGCCTGTCTGATGGAAGCCAAGAGGAAGCACCCAAGACTTTTTGGCCTTTGTCTTTGTTCCTGTCCATTGAAGTCTTTCTTATTTGCGGTGAATGTTAGTCACTTTTGAACCAGCGTCTTTATTTCAGGAACACTCACACACACCTCCTGAGGCTGCCAATCACACGGCCCCGCCCATGAGGCTAGGATTGTGGGCCTGTAACTCAAGCTGGTCAGCTGGGTACTTTAGCTCTTGGCCACTGTGAATGCTCATCAGATGCATCTCAAGTCTTCTGCTAGAGCTGGGAACAGGTGTTTCTGAGCTGTAGCTGAAAGGATGGTATAAACATTCCAGACTTAGTGTTGGCCTGTGAGAGATGGGGGCAGGTGTCTGAGCATGAACGTAGGTGGTGGGGCATCTAAGTGGCTCAGTTGGGATGCTCACCTGTCTTTCAACTTACTGCCCAGGATTTCTGCCCTTAGGACCACAAACCACAAAAACCAAATGGCGTCCTGATGTCCACGGCCCCTCCCCTCTCTCCCAGCCTGGGTTCCTGCACTCCTTTTCCTGTTGTTGGGTCTGTCCTTCAGTGTACTTCCCTTGATCTCTCCCTAAGGGCCAGCTGGGTTCAATGCCTGATGCCACTGACCCTGAGTTTCCCAAACTTCCAGCACATATGTATCATTGTCACATTTTCTGTTTTTGCTATAACCATTTACCATGGATGCGGGTATTTACTTAATAGGTTCATTTAAATATTTAAGCATTTTATTTTAAAAGTAAACCTTATATCATAAGTGAAAATTGAAAACCCACTGCACTTGGCATAAATAGTTAGTAGATGCACACAAATAGTAGTATTAGTAGTGTTGGTTAAAGCAATAGCCCAAAATCTGCCCTTCTCTTGTTGGCAAGAACTAAAAATGTTTTAAAGACATATCGAAGCCAAACTTAGACTTTCTCTTGTCAATATGAGAATGAGAAAGACTGAAAAGAATTAGAGTCCTCATTAACTCATTAATTGCTCAAGTACCACCCAATGTCATTTGCATGCCACCATGACCTTGGGAAATGTTAAATAAACAATAATCATTATTTATGCCCTTAAATTTAATTTGCTCTTATCCTACGCTCCTCTTTTTCTCTAACTAGTCTGTAAGTTCCTAGAATTTAGAGATCGAACTTGTACTTCGAATATGGTAATTCCCCCAAGAACCAGCAGAATTCATAATAGGCACTAAATAAAATGCTTGTTGCCTTGGTCAGATCTAGTTACATCTTGGGTTTGAAACTTGTGGCAGGCTGTGCTGATATTTTTCTGGAGTTTTCTGGAGTATTAGTTTGTCTTTAAGAATCTCTAGATGGCCGTGAATGCAACTTGTCAGTAAGTAGAATCCTTTCTGGAAATCCTACAGAAGATGCTATTGAAAGTAGCCTTGTCCATTTCTGCTTGGTTCACCATGTGCTCAGAAGGAACGGTTTCTTTTTCACTTTAAGAGTGCCCTGAGACAGATCAGCTTCAAAATCCTGACCTCACAAGATATCACCAGACAATTTTTTGCCTGTGATGAAACCGAGCCATATTATGGCTCTCATACTGGTGATGATAAATACTGAAATTTCAAACTAGATCTCGAGGTCAATTTTCTTTTTCATGAGTATTTTATGATCAGATCAAGTTTTAGAGGAGTAGACACACACACAAATGAGTAATTTTGTCTCCATTAACAGCCTGGAGAAGCCCCAAGCCACTCATCACTGTCCTTCTGGATTTGTTTAGTGGCCTGGTTGGGTGGGTTGGGATGGAGGTGGGGTTGAAAAATTGGCAATGAAAATGATACTTGAGAACACAAATCCTTTCTGTGAAGTCAAAGAACAGAGCGTTAATCTGTCCCAAGGAGAGGTCTCTAGGTTATCTAGACTAGATTTCTTGGACTAGGAATTTTTTTTTTGAGTAGTCTGATATTTAACATTTAAGGACAGTGCCATGTATTGCTATGGTTAAGGCCTGAGCAGAATCTCAATGAATTCCCAACAGAAGTGATTTGTTAGCAGGCACTTGAGATCACCAGCGACAATTCATTTCTGTAGAGTAATGTAAACTAATTATCTACAATGCAGAAGCCAGGACTGTGCTTGCATGATAAATTGTGGAATATTGCATTATAAAAAGAAATATTAATTCACATACCATAAAATTAAAATTGATGACAAACTTCTTTCTTTTTTTAATTGTTTAAGTCTTTAATGAGTATTGTCTTACAGAAACACACATCACACACCTCAAAAAACACACAAGTGTATTTGCCTGAAGAAGCATTCTTTGCAGAAAAAAAAAAAAAAAAACCAGTCATTCAGAAAATGATTGTCTATTAGTTCTTTCTTTCATTCCATGGAAATTTATTTTCTTTTCTGAGAAATAAATTTTGATATTCTGTTATTTGTAGGAGAAGGGATTTTTTTTTTCTTTACATGACTATTTTTGATCACAGAAATTTCTAGCCTGTTTAATCAAATGAAGGAAGCATCTCCGTAGGGATAAATAAAAAAATTCAAAGAATTAGCATTCTGATTGGAGGGCTTCACTGCATGCTTTCTCTCAATCACAAATTGTTATTTGCCTCCATTTTCTGTCCCTGGATGCCTAAGATAAAACTGACAACTTGATGGAGAGATTCCTATCATTTAGTTCTCTCCTTAGGTGTAACAGAAAAAAGCCTAATTGAATGATTTATTCTTTGCTATTCCAAATGGCATTACAAGGTCCAGAATGAGCAGATCTTTGAAAGAGAAAAGTGAAGAAGAAAAAAAGAAGAGAGAGAGTGTGGATCTTGCCAAGAATATCAGGGGCTCTCAGGTCATCAGTCAGATTGGCGAGAGAAAGCAGAGTGGAGAAGCAGTCTAAGAAAGCCCCAGGGAACCATGAACACTATACTGACTCTCACCTGGCTGTGCTGTCCTCGGACTCCAGGAGACCTTAGCATCCTTACAATAAAGGCATGCTGTGATTTGCACAAGCTTGCATGGGTCGCTATGCCTTGGATGGAAACTGATGGCCGACATGTCCTTGGAGGAAGCACCTGGGCTGTTCTCAGCAGCCGTGCCCTCTCACCTCTCGGTCTTTGTACATACCATGCTCTCTACCTGGGCACCTTTTCTCACCTTCTTTCGCTGCATTAACAATTGTCCCTCCCTGAGTCTCCGGTGGGGGCCTCTACCCTAGAAGGGGCCTCTGACCAACCATGAGTTAAGGGCTCCTCCTTGGTTCCCACAGTCCCCTGCTCTGGTCTTCACCACATGGTACAGCTATTGGCATCTTACCTGTCTCTCGGTGCGCTCTGTAAAGCAAGACCAAACTTTCTCTTCATCTAAGAAATCAGGACATGTTTTCATTGCAAATGGAAACGTCTGAAGATCAACTAATAATCTTGTGTATACCTGGCATTCAAAACTGGGT
Source organism: Geosciurus inauris (assembly GCA_004024805.1). Lineage (NCBI taxonomy): Eukaryota > Metazoa > Chordata > Mammalia > Rodentia > Sciuridae > Geosciurus > Geosciurus inauris. Next base: position 95,162 of record PVHX01003695.1, on the reverse strand, counting down.
CTAACTGAACCCAGTCACATTTTCTGACTGACTTCCCACCACAGAGTCCCATATTCTATTCTCTTCAACAAAACAAAGATGTCAAGAGCCTATTTATGATGTGCAAACCACACAGACACCAAACTAAATGTTTGCTGTTTTCGAATTCTCTATGGCAATTTTCTCATTTCAAGTCTTTACTTGCAGAATTATTTCTACCGTAAATATCTTTCTTCCTCCATCACCTACTTCCATCACTACATCAAAATCCTACTTCCCCCTCAGAAATCTATCTGAGAAGCAGGCCCCTTCCCAGGGTCGTTGCTGGTCTGCCCATCCCACCTTCTATCTCCAACAGAAAGGGGATGTGCCCTTCTCGGACCCTTTCAGTTAATTTATGTCCACCACATAAAAGCAGTCAGAATGGTCTCACTTGAACCCTTCCTGAAGTCCTCATTCAAATTCTGATCTGTTCAGGGCCAGGAGATAGGCCTTATCCAGAGTATCTCTCCCCAACCTGCCCCTATATTAAACAAAGGATTTTTTTTTTAACCACTTAAAAGATCCCTGGGCTAGAAGAACCTTAGACTATCAGGGTATTTGATTCATCTCCAAATGATAATAAAATAACATATTGTGGATTAGGGGAAATCCTTCAAAATGAATGCCTGGGATGTTCAGCCTGACACTCACTGTCATCCACAGGCTAGAAGCATAAGGCCACATCTTACAAATGAGGAGTCTCTGATCCCTCAGTCTTTTGGCCTCCAACGTGAGTTCCTACTACGTTCAGTACTCTATGCATGAGTTCATCTAAGTAGCCTGGCATGTCTGAGAAAGTGTTTGAAGAAATATCAAAAGAAAAAGGCTTAATTCACCAGGACCACATTTCCTGAAGTATCACACCTGCTGCTTCATTGAAGTTTTACACCAGCTAAGAGAAACCGGAAAGAAAAGACCTTTCTCCATATTTTAAATGCCTAAGCATTATCTAGCTATTATCTAGCTCCCAAAGTGAAGGGGTGTCATTTTTGCACAATAAAAACAAAACTGAATTGCAATACTATGTCACTATGAAACACAAATTGAACACTTTTCATATGTCAGGTATTGGTCCAAGAGCTTAAGCTATATAAATCAGCTAATCTGTATTAGCTAATTTAATCACCACAATATCCCCAAGAAGTAGGAACTCTTCCCATTTTGTAGAGGAGTAAAATGAGGCAGAGAAAGACCAGGTGACTTGCCCAATAAGGAACAACAGGTAAGTGATGGAGCTGAGACCTGAACCCCAGCCAGACCGGCCCCCAGCTGTCACTCACAGCTGTGCCCTGGTTCCCAGATCTCTGGGTGAGCTGAGTATCCTGCAGCTGGGATTTTAAACCAAACCTTCACCTTCTCATAACTTACCGCCTGGTTTTGTACTCATACAATGTAGAAATCTCAGCAGTGAATTTCCTCATCTGATTTGTTCACTAATGAGATAAATCAGGAAATATATCAGGAAAAGGCTATTTGACCCAAGGCAAACAGTAGGCTCTCAAAAGTCAATTTCCTTTTTCCAAATCTCAATTTCACCCCTTTCCATATGCCCCTGAGATCTCCCCATTTCCAGTCACCTACAAGGCCCTGCTCCGCGGTTCTCCTTTGCCAGTCCCCACGTTTGAGGCACTCTGCATCCCTCTTGGGCTTGCTCTGGGCCACAGGGAGCTCACTTCTGAGGACCATTTCACCCAGCCTTGCTTTGACCTTGGCTTCTGGTTGGGTCAGATGATGGGAGGCACTGGGGAAAGGTCAAAGATGGAGACAGAGACAGGATATTTATGGTTCTTTCCATCTGCTTTCCAATAGGGCCTCATGTGGCCCTGGGAAAGCCATTCCCTGTTCTCATTGGTCAGCCCTAGGAGGCCAAGGGCTCCCTGCTGTTTCTAGTTCCTTGGTGCTCCTTGGTCTGCCCAATTCTACCCATATCTCCGCAACTAGTCGTTTCATTAGCCTCTTTCCTGTGAACACACTGCCCGATGCAGCCCTGCCTCTTTAACAACAGTCTGCTAATTTTGCCTTATCTGAAGACTACTTATTACTTACTGTTGGTTTTGCCGTGTTTTCCACTGCTGGGACCAAAAGACCCAATAAGAACCATTTTTAAGGAGGAAAAGTCTATTTGGGACTCATGGTTTCAGAGGTCTTAGTTCATAGATGGCTGACTCTATTCCGTAGGACCTGGATGAGGCAGAACTTCATGGCAGAAGAATGTGGTGGAGGAAAGTAGCTGAGAACATGGCGCCAGGAAGCAGAGAGAGACTCCACTCACCAGACACAAAATACATACCCCAAAGCCAAGCCCCCAATGCCCATCTCCTCCAGCCACATCCTACCTGCCTTCAGTCACCTCTCAGTTAATCCCATCAGGGGACTGATCCACAGATGGGGTTAAGGCTCTCACAATCCATTCATTTCCCCTCTGAATGTTTTTACATTTTCTCACACATGAGCTTGTGGGAGATACCTCATATCTAAAGCATAACAACTACATTATTTTTCTTCAAATAGATTAGCTCATTTTATGCTTGTTTTTAAAGTAGATGTTCAATCCCTATCAGAAATGAAAACTCATAGGCTGAGACAGGAGAATCGCAAGTTCAAAGCCAGCCTCAGCAATGGTGAGGCGCTAAGCAACTCAGTGAGACCCTGTCTCTACATAAAACACAAAATAGGGCTGGGGATGTGGCTCAGTGGTCGAGTGCCCCTGAGTTCAATCTCCAGTACCCAAAAAAAAAAAAAAAAAAAAGAAATGAAAAATCATGCTCATATACCTTAAGTTAAATCTAACCATAAAGAAAAGACAGGGCAAACAATTCAATATCATTGAACTCTTGCTGGCTGTCCTTGCCTCCCAAGGATCTGAAGCCAAGTCTTGCCCACTCTTTGGCAAAAATGTAAAGAATGACAGATAGCCTCCCACCAACTGGACCCCTAGTGGTGTGAACTATATCATTTGCTATCCCATTCAAAAGGCAGTTGGTTTTTGACTTTTGGATAACACTACCCCAAGAGGGAACCTGTAGCAAATAGCTACTGACTTAGTTCATAGCCTTAAATGATGTCTTTCAAAATGAAACTGGAAGATGATTCCAGCACAAGGAAACACACTACCCAGTCATATTCTTACATAAAACAATTATCCATCCTTTGCCAACAACAGACCACATTCAACAGCATGTTTTTTGGTTCTCAGGGAAGTCAAGTTTTCCCCACCAAATACTCTTCATAATGTCAACCGGACAGGCAGGCACCCGTGAGTAAGCCCAGGAGAGTCACTGTCAACATGCAGGTGTGCCAAGGCCCAGGTTCCTGGGAGGTTCTAAATAGGTGGGGGAATTAAACTTTACCAAAGCAAACGGTTCAAGATCTGCACGCGGAGACACTTCTTACTGGCTGGTGAGGATGATATGAACGACACCGGCATGTCTCTCTTTCACAGTCTGATAACCATGAACTATTAATTCCACAATGTCAGCAGCTACAGTGCGCGCCAGATACACATTCCTAGTTCCAGCTTGGTCAAAAACACCCATTTCAAGCATGTCCAATGGCTTTTCTTTTGTTACATTCACCCAACCCTGTTGTTCCTGCTGGGTTTTATTAGGCAAATATAAAATTAACAACACAGCAATAATTATTTCCTAAACTAGTTCCAACACAAATTTCCAATTTGAGGTCAGATACATTGCCTAATAAAATTTTTACAGCTGCAGTCAAATTGTGGTAGTTAATTCCTGGAAAATACAATTCTTAATTCGCCAGAATTAGCTCTAAGTCTCGGTTCATCCCATAAAGACGAGTGTGTATTACTGCAGTTTATACAAAATGTTCAAATAGTAATATCCAATATAATAGCCTGCATAATTTCAGCTAATTCAATGTTAGAGGTATTTGACCTACTTATACTTTTACCAAACCGTACATCACAGCTTTAAGATCGCTGGGTCTGATCTTTCCCAATTGCCCTTTCCTGAATTATGTAAGTATTGCTTAATGCTATGCAGCTAAACATGGAATCATGTCAAAGAGGAGAATAATTAGAATATCCATGAAGCAGGATTCTATTTATATTCCTATTGCTACCCGTCATTTGTTACTTCAAGACCAATGCCTTAATCAGAGACACTGAACCACTGTCACAAGCTATAAAAGTCACATGTGTGTTCTTGCAGAGTTCAAAATTCATTCCATCTGCCTAGATTCCCAATGAGTGCTTTTTTAAAAACTAATCAATTGAGAAATAATACTAAGCTGTGTGCAGTGGCACATGAATGTAATCCCAGTGGTTTGGGAGGCTGAGGCAGGAGGATTGCAAGTTTAGGGCCAGCCTCAGCAACTTAGTGAAGACCTAAGCAATTTAATGAGACCCTGTCTCAAAATAAAGAACAAAAAGGACTGGAGATGTAGCTCTGTGTTAAGGCACCTCTGGGTTCAATCCCCAGGACTCTCCTCCCCACAAAAGAAAAAGAAATAGTACTAATTACAAATACAGCACCTATTATGTGCCAAACCCAATTCTAAGTGCTTTACATATGTTAACTTTTTCATCCTTACATGGATGCCAGGAAACAGGAAGTTTCACAGATGAAGAAACAGAAGAAGAGACAAACAGATAGACAGACAGACACACACACACTTACACACACTCACACACACACGACATGGTCACACAGCAAATGGCAGAACTGGTATTCAAACCCAGGAAATTTGGTTCCAGAGTCCCTTCCTTTGATCACTATGTAATATTATTAAAATAAATAAATATTTGTATATATATGTATATATACTTTACCAAAAACAAATGATCAATATTCATTATCGATGGCAAGCTTTTTTAAAAATTTTTCCTACATGGCAACAGAAGAGAAATACAACACGTGCAACATGCAGAGAGAAGAAAGGCAAACAAGAGAATAGGGGTGAAGTTTCCCTCATGATTTGTCTCTGCTAAACATTGTTTATCCTAAGTGTCTAAGACGTGCTATTGTATCAGCCAAGGATCTAGAAAGTTCTCCAAGAATAAGAGCTCTGGGGGAAACCATCTTCTGCAAAACGCATACAGACTGACTTCTCAGTTGAGAATCAGGCAAGTCTGGTCAGGCTGCTTTGGTCTCTAGAAATAGTTTGTTCCTATGCCAATCCTTGGCACCTGGCTGCAGCGGGGCGGACAGGGCCAACGTTTTGTACCTTTCCAGACCTGACTTCATTCCTGTTTGGCCATTCCCCAGCTGCGTGGCCTGGAGCAAGTACGCAGTGGACCTGTGTCTTCGTTTCCTCATTTGGGGGTGGGGTTATGTTTATCTGTCCCGCCCAGTCCACTGACCCTACTTCAATGCATTGATTTCTCTGTCAGAGTTCTTGAGTCGCAAGCAACAGAAACCGATGCTGACTAACCTAAGCCAAGTGAGTCCAGGGGAGAGACTCGGGTGAGTTAGAAGGGAGAAAGGGCTGCTCTGAGCTGCAGCAGAGAGCCAGAGATCAAGCATGTGCTGAGCACAACACCAGACAGAGCCTCCTCCTCTCCCCTTTTGTCCGGGCTCCTTTTCACCCAATTCTTCATCCATTCCAGCAACTACTGTGCCTCTACTCTGTGCAAAGCACACTGGGAAGGATCAAGAATGAACAGATGAATAACTCAGGCCCTGCCAACCAGCCCTCCATGCCTGCACCGGAGTATTATTTTATGTTGTTGAGAAATACCCAAATGAATCATTCATCTCCGAAATAAATGGCTAATGTCAAAACATTTACTAATGCAGACAAAGCTGACTGAAATAAATGGTTGAATAACCCATTGTTTGAAAATCTACAAGAGTAATATATATTACGATCAGATAAATCAAAATTACAAAGGGTTTTCTGCTGCTTTTCAGAACGCTTGCCAGAAGCCAGTCAAACGACAGTTGGAAGGATAATAAGTTTAACAAGTGGTTGCGGGTTACCTCGAAGAATGAACCTGGGCTGGGGTGGGGTGTGGTGGAGGAGGGATGCGGGTGGAAGGAAGATCACTTTCCATTTCATAGTCTCCTGGAGTGTTTGCATTTTCAGATTCAATTTATGTATTTATTTTACAAAATGTAACCCATTTAAATGCAATTCTGAGCGATAAAACAAACCCAGGAGGGAGGAGAGAGGCTGGGTAATGTCAGTCTAGCCATAGAAGGAGTCCCTGGGACTTGGACAGCCCTTCCAGTGTATGACCCCAGAAGTCTCTGGCTCCATGGACTCTGGTCTTCATATGTTTCATAGCAAGACTCTTAAACCAAAGAAAACCCTAGAAACTAGATCTTCAATCCTGGACAAACTTTCCTTTTTGATAAACACAAAAGAGTGCCCCAAAATTTGACACTGTTACAAAGTAACCATTTGCAATATTACTTATGTTTACTCCCCCTTTGAGCCAAATCCAGTCAGATAATCAGCAGAACCGTAAGCCTCTTGATTTTTCTCTTCCTGGCATACTAGCGCTTTGCATACATTCCTTATGTCTTTATTGAGCACCTACTAAGTGATGGCTACTCTTCTAGGCACTGGGCATGCAACTCTGGGCACAGTGTAGCTTACAGAGCAGGTATTCTAATGGGGAGACAGAACACACACACACACACACACACACACACCATCATCCCAGGTGCTGATTAGGCCTGTAGAAGTCAAAGCAGGACAGGGAGGAAGAGTCTCAGGTGTGGAGGAGGACATCTGAGAGAGTGTGTCCAGGACGAGCTCTCTGAAGAAATGACATTTGAACTGAGACCTGAGTGGAGTGACAGTGTGTCTTCCAGGCAGTGCCACAGCGGGCCTGGAGGGGACAGGAAGCTGACGTGATCGAGGAGCAGCAAGAGTAGCACCCTGGCTCGGGCAAAAGGTGAGGGGTGACGGAGGACAGTGAGGAAGGACAGGCGCCAGGCCCCCTGGTACCCACCGTGCAGGCCCAGGGAAGGGCTTTGAAGGGACGGTAGGTGTGATGGGAGCCTGGGTGTGCTCTAAGCAGTGCAGGGATATGATTGGATTTATGTTTTTACAGCGCCCTGGTCAGGGGCTGGTTTTCAATAAACATTTGTTAATAATAATAATAATAAAAGAACAGGACAGAAAAAGAAAAAAACCTCAGACAAACAAAACAAAACAAAACAAAACCAAAACCAAACAAACAGAAACCATCTTTTTTTAGGCTCCCTGACAGAAAAGGGATGGTGAACTATGAGACAGACAGACACCCTGTGATTTCCCCCCTCAAAGCAATGAAGATGCGTGACCACACGTCGGGACCCAGTTGTGTCTGTCTCCAGGTGGATGGACGCAGGGCTCTGAGAAGCCTCCAGACGGCCCCTCTTTGCACACTTGCCCAACCCAAGGAGAGAGACACCATGGGTCAGACGTCGACTGTCCCCCCAAGGACCAGGTGTTAAAGGCTGAGTCCTCAGGTTGGCATTACTGGTAGGTGGTGAGACCCTTGAGAGGTGGGGCCCAGTGGGAGGTGCTCAGATCACTGGGGGCACCCCTGACACGGACGGCACCCCTTTCTCTTTTTCTTTGCTCTCTGGTTGGTGACGCAAATGACTTTGTTCTGCCATATGTCCCTACCATGATGTGCTGCCTCGTCACAGGCCCAGAGCAGTGGGGACAATTGATTATAGACTGAAACCTCCAAAATTGTAAGCCAAACTAAACCTTTTTTTTTTTGTAAGTTGATTGCCTCGGGTGTTTTGTTATAGTGACAGAAAGCGGACTAACATGGATTCTCACGCTCATGTCTCAGAACCGCCCTGCAGGCTTAACCTTGACAGTCAGCCTCAGGAGGACCAGATCAAGAGCAGATTATTATAAAAGAAAAACGATTTAACTTGCCCCTCAGGAGTGGGATTAAGGCCATAAGAAACATCAGCAGCAGAGAATTCCTAAAGGAGCCCCTGATTTAAAGAGCTGGAGTAAAGGCTTGCAGTGACATTATGGTGCACTGTCCAGAGCAGCTGGACAGTCATGACCCCCAGACTCCTGGTGCCTCATGCTGTGGCCTCAAAAATCACATTGTCCCTTAGGTTTCTCAGCTTCTGTTAAAGTCTTCTTTCTGGGCTCTTTTCCTCATATGGGAAAGGGGTGGCACACTCCCTTTTGTGTTGCCCTAACTGAATGCCTGATGCTGGGTAAGATATAAAGAAAAGAGGTTTATCTGACTCACTCTTCCTGGTGGCTGAGGAGTCCAAACAGCATGGTGGCAGTGTCCTGGTGAGGGCCCTCTGATTGTGTCCCAACACAGCAGAGAACAGAAAGAGAAACAAGTCAGGTGCAGAAGAGGCCGACCACAAAGGGTGCCTCATTTTATAACAATCCACTTTCTTGAGAACAAAATTGGTTCCTGGGAGACCCAGCCCACACTACAAGAACAGTGTTAATCAGTTATTGAGAGCTGAGCTCCCATGACCTAATTACCTCCCGCTAGGCCCCGCCTCTTAAAGGTCCCCCCACCTCAACACCGCCATGCCACCACATGAACATTTGGTAAACAAACTCTGTACAGGTAAATTCTCACCGTTTCTTCCAGGGACTGTGAGAAGGATGAGAGGAGGAAAGGAGAGTATGGATACTACCCCAGGCGCCTACCCACAGTCCTGACCTCCTTTCCAGGTAGGCCAGGCCGGGGCCTGCATGTCTCATGAGCCATCTCTGTGACCTTGGGCAGGGGGTGAAGCAGCTTCCCAGTGGTTCAGCACTGAAGGGCTTCCTGGTTCAGGGGCCTGGTCAAAGGCAGAGGCATGGCTAGCTGGGTCCCCTTAAGTTGGCCCAGGAATTTTTGTCCCAGAGACTGACCTTTGCCATCACATTGCCATTTCTACTCTGACCTTTGTCTTTGGAAGAGGTGTTTGCAATGCCCTCAGTCTCTGGGTGCATTTCGATGTTTCTTTGTGCCACTTGCAAATTAACTTTTTACAACCCTTAGTATTTACAGAATGAATGAGCCAGGCCTGATCATCAGCAAAGTACAGTGGTTCATTCTGGGCTCAAAAATCCAGTCGTAATGGAAAGAAAGTGAATCAACATTTTTTTTCTGTTGTGGATCATGTTTATTAAATTGAAAAACAAAACCAAAACAGTCTCCTCTCCCAGGCAGTAGGCAAAGTGTGTGCCTGCAGGGGTGGGGGAGGGACGGTTCATTCTGCGTTGGAGGACTGGACGAAAAATGTAATTAACAGATGCGATTATGCATTCTGATGCAAAACGCTCCAAGTGACAGTTGGGCAACTTACAGTGGGGCTCCCAGGCCACAGGCTGCAAACTCTCTAACAACTTTATTCATCTACGCTGGCCTCCAGCTCAATGCAACTTCCTTTGAGTATCTTCTGCAAATAAAAGGGCCCCATTCTTCAGGCGTCCCCCAGCTTTATTCGGAGTGAAAACACCACTTTGTGGCCACGTTGTGTTAAAATAACAGATTTGTGTTCGTTCCTGTAGGTTCTGGTGGGAGGAGGGAGGCCCGGACGGTGAGGCGCCTTTGGGAGGAGGAGGATGGAGAGAAAGGGTCTCCAACAGCGAACCTTTGTCCCGGAATGCAAATGAGCTTGTCCAAAACAGGGCACAGACAATGAGAGTCTGGTCCTCCCCGCTCACCGATCCATCTGCAGCTATTTTGTTAACCGATGTTTCTTACATTCTTTCTCTCACACAGAAGACTTGATGTTGACAGCTGTGAATTTTAAACAACCATTCTGGGTATGTTTTTCTAATTTTGTGTATTCACATTGCTTCTCCGTATTTGGGAGGGGGGTGTTGGAAGCCAAGTGCCTCACCGATCCTTCATGTAGAGATTTCCTGTGTTTTGAAAAGCCTTCCCCCTTCTGATTGCTAAACAAAGTAGACATTAAAGTGTACTCAGTCACAGTGTTTGGAACCATCAGGGAGCACCACAAGCAGTTTTGAAATGGACAAGATTTCAAAAGAGTAGAGAGCAAAGTGGATAGGAGGCAGGTCCTGGGGCAGACATGTCTCTGACTCTCCAGTGGCCCCAGGAAGTGAGCCTGCCTTGGCTGATCTGTAAAATGGGTCTGTCACAACGTTTTCCAAAGGCTGAAAATCAAGAACTTCTATGTCCAGGCCATTAACCCAGTTTTATGTCCCTCTTCCTGCTCAGTCATATAGTTCTGGCAGCCATTCTTTCTTCTTAGATAGCAATCAAAGACACGGACGTTTTTTAAGCAGGAAGAGAAAAACAAAAAGTTCCCAGGCTGAGGCCTGCATTGATGGCTAAGACACCAGATTGGGTGCATGATTTTTTAATTGGCTTATTTATTTATTTATACCTTCTCCTCTTTGATATAAAGCAGTTCACAACCCAAAACACAAAAGAAAAAATAAAAACTCTGGACAGGCAAAAAGAAGGTTGCAAAGGGGCTTTCATGACCTTATCCTGCTTGCTACCAGTGAGTGAGCTTTGCAATGTGACTCAGAGCCTCCTGGCAGCAAGAGGGAAAGGGCCAGGGTGACTGAGGACAAACTTCACTCTACTGGAGCACGCAGTTCTTCCAGGAGCAAATAGTTTTGCAAATGCTTCATTCACGGGTACATCTTATACTCAAGAAGCTTCATAAGGGAGCAATGAGAACAGAAGTTCAATGTCAACTTTGAGAGTGAACACAGTTGCAGAATTCCCAGAACTGCTGCCCAAAGGTAAGAGAAATAAGCACCTATTCAGTTCCATTCCGGTTGCCTGGGATTCACGGAGTGGCACCTTGAGCAGGATTTAAAACCACATCTAGGTTGGGCAGAAGACAGGCAACACCGGCGTGGAGATTTCTGCCATAGTCAAAGGTCAGAGGACTGGTCACATGTGTGTGGGAGGTGTGTAACTCTTGAACTTGGCCTAGATAAACATGTCACAAATGAGCAGGTTTCTGGTGTGCAGCCTGATCCACAGATAGAACTCTTGGAGTGGATGGCAGGCAGGACCCTGAGATGTCTGTTGGGAACAGCACTTTTCTCCCTGGGGACCTTGAGAGGAGCTGGAAGGCTGATTGGAATTTCCACCAATGTTTTGGTTACCAAGTAAGCAGGTGGGGGGTTGACAGCTTGCACTGTAGATGCCTGACCTGTGACCACATTAGATTCAGGGCTCTGCCACCTCCACCCAGGGACATGGGCCAGGCACTTCAAAAACATTGTGAAATAGGGCTGGGGTTGTGGCTCAGTGGTAGAGTGCTTGCCTAGCACTGTGTGAGGCATTGGGTTCGATTCTCAGCACCACATATAAATAAATAAAAAAAAGGGCCATTGACAAGTAGAAAATATTTTTTTTAAAAAAATTGTGAAATAGTTACTCCTGCAGGACAATCTTTTCAAGACTTGCACTTTCTCTTACTTTCCTGTATTGTTGGAACTTAGAACACAAACTACTTTTATAATTAGAAAAGGATACAGGTCCAGTACAGTTTTGTACCTCTTTCTTTAACATATACACTTAACTTGGAATCTATTATTAATCAATGGACTGTTAAATGGGGTTAACTAGTTCACCTGGATTAACAGTGTTGTTGGACAGCCCTAAAAATGAACAGATGTGGAACAGCTGTTGAAGGTAAATACTTTCCAAAAGTAAAATAAATAAATAAATAAATAAATAAATAAATAGAGACTATTTAAGCTTCTGGTATTTTCTTTCTTTTCCTTTTCTTCCTTTGTCACAAGATACGTTCCCAACCTGCAAGGGCCAACCTTAGCGCACAGGAGTGAAAATCAGCATCACAGGAACTCATCTGTCTAACTGAATTTCAAAGATCTGGAATGGAGTTGCTTAGCCCACCCTGGGAATGGAATTGATTTTTAAAAGAGGCATTTGGAGAGTCTATGGTGGCCCCAGCTACTTCAAGTCCCCTGAGAGGCGGCCCATCTCACCTGTCTCCTGTACCTCCGCTTCTACACCGTCACGGCCACCAGAATGACACCCTGCCTGTTCCCCCATCATCAAGAAAACAAGTTTTGGTTTTTTTTTTTTTCAAAAAGCATTCACTTCACTAATAATCAATCACACAAGAAGCGAGCCTCCAAGAACAATAGTTATATTCAAAAATGGAATGGTCCGCGCAGAAGATGGGAAGCTCGGGGGGCCGCGGACGCATCCACAGATGCTGCCGGCTGGGTACATCGGGGTCTCTCCCTCTTTCAATTCTGCTTCTGCAGCTCTGAAAGGGTCTGTTTCAGAAGACTTGGTAACACGAGTGAACGTTTCCAAGCAGTTATCTGGTTAGCCTTCAATTAACCAGAAAATCAGATTAATTGTGCATGAACTCCTGTGTCCAGGCCCGGTGTGACCCATGGAATATACAAATCTGGGTAAAAGTAAGTCATGTTGGAGCAGAGATTTCTCACATTTGTTTTTAGACCGTGGAAGAATGGAGAAACAAGACAGAGAGGGCCTGAGGCCAAAGAAAATGCTATATTTAGATGCGAAGGGCTTTGTTTGGCCCTGATATACCAGAGTAGACACAGCTCCTCGGGAACAAGCGGCCCATTCAATCAATCCACCTGACATGCTGTCGCGGGCCTGCGCCTTGCACAGGCACCGAGCTCAAAATCGGCCTGAAAGAGGCTGTCGACTGAAAAGAGGGAACAGCTGCTCTGTGGCCATTAACCAGCAGTTTCTGTGGCTGAAGGAGATTATTTTGGATGCCGTAAAGAGATTCGAATAAAAATGTCAACGTGCCCATTATGGATGAAAGTTAGAAAAACTTAAGTGGCCCTGAATTAATCACTACTTGACAGGAAGGCGCATAAACGACTCCTAAAAATCCCCCACGAATCTATTTTCCTGCCTTTTTGGTAATCGTAAAGAAGCTGGGTCGGGGGCGGGGAGGGCATTTCTTGGCTGCAACCTTAATTCATCTTGGAGTGAAGATTTAATGACAAAGTTACAAGCCCTTAAAGTAGCATTTATTGAGGGGCTAATGAGAGTTCCTAAGAACTCTGGAAAAAAAAGACGACCAGGCGCTACACAAGAGGCCTTTGAAAATACCGAAGGGAGAGGAGTTCATTAGTCTTTTTTTTTTTTTTTTTCCTTCTTCCCCTTTCTCAACAATGAATGCTTCTGCTGCCAACCCTCCAGGAATAGGGTTGGTTTCCTTTCAAGTAATTGATGCGGGCTTCGCCTGCGCATCGGGTCCAGACAACTCTGCGACAAGAGGCAGGAAATCTCACCCTCAAAGGGAAACTGCACATTCCTTCCTCCCGGGCTGGGCCAGCCCCTCACAGAAGTTGGATTTCTGCTGTCCTTGCCAGATCGCCTCCGATTTCCATGCCCTCCCACGGCTAAGATATCGAAGGCCGCTCCGGCCTCTGAGAACAGCATTTATTTCAAACTCCAGCTATGCTGCAACAAAACCAGCTGCTGTCACCCCCACATCGAGCAAATGAGCCCCTGTCCTGCGGCATAAAGGCTAAGAGAGTTATTGAATGTCCCCTGCGGAGAAGGCCCCATTTGCCCTTGCCCTCTCTTGGCAAGTCCCCTCTGGAATCTTCTGGGCCTTCTTGATGGGGCTCCTCCTTCTTGTCCAGGAGCACAGGAAGGAATAGCTGGGGCCAGTCTGTTCCAAACAGATCAAGTTTTCTTAAGTCAGGATTTTTTTTCTTTTCTTTTCTTTTTTTTTAAAGAAAAAGCAGAAACAGAAGGGAATGCTGTGAAGAAGATGGAAAGTGGCAAAGTGGTGTGACTTCAGATGGCCTGTGCAGCGCCCTGATGCCCAAACACGATGGCGCTCCTCCACTGACATAAATACCACTGACCAGTCAGTGGGGAAGAGAATGGAGGAAGCTGTACACCTCCAAAAGAAAAGACTGCTGGCGGCTCAAGATGGAGAGAAATGTCATTGTCCCCAAGGAACCTCAGAATAATCTGTAATGTGCAATTAAACTGACATGTAGAAAATATGTATTTAGAAAACACCCTCACTGTGTCTGTACTTTGTCAAAAAGTTCTTTTTCTCTGAGGATAGAAAAGAAAGGGTTTGTAGTAAAATGTCTCCGTTAGGAGAATAAATATATTAAAATACTGTTTTCCACAGCTGCAGGAATCTGAGATCTGGGAGATGTTTTCTATTTGTGCAAACACTCCCCACCCCCAGGTTCATGCCCGGTGGCGCAGGAGCCCTGGTTCTGTAGCCAGACTTCCGGACTGTGGAAGAACTGTCCTTGCGACATCACCTGGGAAGGACTCAGGCTCAGCCAGTCGTCAGCGGGGCGTACTTCTTAGAATGTCTTTTTAAACTCAGTCACCTCCTAAAGGCTGCACATCAGATGTTTTCCCTTCTAAGGTTGACAAAATTCAACTGGTACAGTTTAAACAGAGTTTTTTGCGGCGCACGTGAGAAGTCTTCAGTTCCAAGGGGGAAGCTGGCATGGAAGCTGTCAGCTAAAGTCACAAGGGAGGAAACGCATATTGATCTCTCATGTGTTTGGGATTTGTGCTGTTGGAACTGAGAACTCTGTGGGTGACAAATAATAGGAACAACCTTTATGGGAATCATACAGAATGTACTACCATCCTCATGGCTTTCGCTTATGTGCCAAAGATGGGCTAATTCCTTGAATTCTTTTTCCTGGTTACACCAGGTGGTATCATTTCAAGACAGGTGTTATGGTCTGCACTGTAGAAATGAGGACTCAAGGGCTCAGAGGGGTTGATTAACATGTGCCATGCTCACACAGCTAGTAGATAGAAGAGGCAGAATTCAAAGCAGGACTGAGCGGGGCGTGGTAGTGCACTCCTATAATCCCAGCAGGTAGGGAGGCTGAGACAGGAGAATCGCGAGCTCATAGCCAGCCTCAGCAACGGGGAGGCACTAAGCAACTCAGTGAGACCCTGTCTCTACATAAAACACAAAATAGGGCTGGGGATGTGGCTCAGTGGTTGAGTGCCCCTGAGTTCAATCCCAGGTACCAAAAAAAAAAAAAAAAAAAGCAGGACTGGCGTATGTCTAAAACTTTGTTCCCCATCACTGTGCTAGTCTTTCCATTACATAGCCCCTATATGCACATCTGACTAACTTGGATAACACCTTTCTTTTTTTTTTCTTTTTTATTAACGCTGGTCTGTCCAACACACATCTCTGTGTTCCACAAGGAAAGAAGTATAAACGAGGGTTTGAGGGTGTACAGGCCAGGGCTAGGGCTCTGTCATTTAGCAATTAGAGGACCTGGTGCAAATTTGTCAGTCTGTGTCTCCACCCATAACATGGGAATATTAAATATTTCTATGTAATGTGATTTGTTGTAAAAATAAAATGGTACAATATATTTAAATGTAGCATAGTTTTGGCACATAGTAATCATTCAGTTAATGGGAGGAAGGAGAGGAAGAAAAGAAAGAAAACCAGAAGGAAAGAGGAAAAAGGAGGAAGAAAAAAAGGAAAGAAAGGAAGCAAAAAGGAAAGAAGAGAAAGAAAAAAGAAGGAAAGAGGAAGGAAGGAAAAGAGGAGGAAAAAAGGGAAAGAGAAAGAAAAGAAGAAAACCAAAGGAAGGGCCCATTGAGCAACCACAGAGAGCTGTTCCCACAGAGGATCCTGAAGCATCAAGGAGAGCACCCCAAGGCTTCTGAAAGGGCAGGACCAGGGTCTCTTTAATGGCACTATTCGGTGGTGTTGACTCTGTCCTCAGGCGGGCTGCCTCTGCAAGCCCCCGACGTGATGCCCCAGCTTCCTGGCTTTCGCGTGTGCAGGAGGGGCGCCCTCTGTCCCAGCATTCCCCTGTCTGCCAGGTCACGTGCCCGGTCCTCAGCCAATCACGAAGGCTAAGGGAATGCCAGGCGCTGATTGGCTCACATGCTTCGCTTTGCGCCTGACCCAGAAGCCCACATATGGAAAACAGACAAGTGAATAATCTCCAGAGGGAAAATAGGCTGTAATTATCAGGAAAAGTTTGAATCTAGGAATGTCAAGCTGATGTCAAGCAAACAGAGTGTACAACCTATTCCTGGTCCCTCTTATTTCAATTTGGTAGGCATGGCCAAGAAGTAGTCCTCTAGGACTAATTGCTTGGGAGCTAACACTGGCACCGTATTTACCGGCCATGGCACCTCCCACAGGTGAATCCCCCTGTCTGCTTTATTTTCTTAATATGTAATTTCTTACTGATTGCAGAGTATTACATGTGTACATATAAAGCAGTTAGCATGGTAGCAGAGCATCCTAAGATCAAAAAATTTAAACCATTCAACATTCTGCATTCAACAAATATTTGTTGAGCACCTACTATGTGCCAAGACTGTGTGGGTTAGGTGCTTGGGATCCATCTGTGAACAACAAAAATCACATAATCCTTTGACCTGGTGGAGTTGACATTCTAGTTCAGAAAGACAGATAAACACTAAATAAAATAAGAACCTCCTGTGGTATGTGCAAACTGTGGGAAGAAGAAAGTAGGTGCTTATAAAGGGGATTAGAAGAGTCACAGGAGAAGGGGACAAGGTTGTTCGGATCGAACTCGTTAAAATGGTGGCACTTAAGCACAGAGTGGTTGAATGAGCTGGCCAGCAGTATGTGAGTGCGCCAACCAGAGGGGACAGGCAGTACAGAGACTGTAGGTCCTGCAGTGTCTGAAGAGCTGCCAGGGACCAGAGAGGCTGCAGCCAATAAATAGGGAAGGCAGAGATGATGCAGACACCCCCAGGCTGCCTGGAATGGCCCGAGATATCCCTTTGGCACCTCTCCTCCTCCAGGGTTTCCGAAGTGACCAGACTAAGCGATTTGCACATTCTGAGGTTTTAGCCACATGTTGTTAATGAGTCCATCAAAGAGGCATCCTCCATGCAAGCAGACGTCTGTTAGGAGCAATGTTGTTGGGGAAAGCTTGGTTTTCTGAATCGACAAGCACAGGGTGAGCTTGTTGAAGACTTAAATGGCGTCTGATGTCAGCCTGATAATTCCCTTCTAACATGGGGAGCAGTGGCATTGGCACTCGGCGTGCCCAGCATATTTTATGTCATTGGAAATCATAAGAACTGGCAGGTGGGCCTAATGATAAGTCTCAGGAAGTAGATTAATAGCGTCTATGGTGATTGTCAGCGGAGAATGACTTGAAGTCCTAGGGGGATGGGGCTAGGCGGAAGGCAGATTATATGACAGGTGTTTCGAGAGTTTTATGCCATCTCCCAGTACCTTTCCTCAGTCCTTTGTAAGGTTTGGGCTTTCTTTGCAGAGATCAGGAGAAAGAAGCTTCCCTCTACTGAACACTCACACAGGAGAGTGGCCCTGAGGGACCAGAACCTGAGTTAGATTTGCACATAGTGCCCTATGCATTTGGGATGGGAGATCCCTGGAGCCATTCAAAGAAGAAAGATGGCTATTTAAATGCTTAGTGTCCTGGGTCTCTTGGAAGCCATTACACCATTAAGCCAATTTGCAAATTGTCTAAAGCCATTTGGGATCCATTGAAGCTTGCAACTAATATCATCTCTTCAGGTTAATACATTTCCTGTTTTCCGACCTTTTGGTCTTTTGTTTGAAAAAGAAAAAGTTTTTTTTTTTTTAATGAAGGTCTATCATTTATACTGGAACACCGAGGAACAGCATTGTACAGTTAGAGGAATTTTCTCAAAGTGAACACCCTGGTGTTTTTTGCTACAGGCAAAAGACACGTTACCAGAGCCTCAGACATCCTCCAGGGAACACTCCTCTTCAAACGTCTAATACTGCAGAGTGGGTTGGGCTGATTTTAGTTTTTAACTTCTTAAAAATGAATTTCTGCAGTATGTATTTTTGTATCTGACTTCTTTCAGAAATTAATCCCTATCAGCGTGTAACAATAGTACATTCGTTTCTTTTACTATGTTCCATTTTATGAATATACAATTTCTACATCCAATTAACTGATGAATTTTTTTTATCATGTCTAATTTCTTGCTATTATAAGAAAAGCAGAGACACATATCTTTGGTGGACACATGTGCCTTCTCTTGGGGATATTCCTAAGATGGAGATGGCTAAGTTCTAAGGTGATGCATATGCTTGGGATTGTAGCAATTTTGTATGAAAGTTCCACTTTATATCCTCCACAAACACGGGTGTTTTCAGTTTTGGTCACCTTGGCCTTTCCGATGGGTGTGAAGTGGCAGCTCATATTGGCATTAATTTGCCATCTGTTTTCTTACCATGCAGCTATCAAGCACTTTTGGACTCTAGGTGTGTGCACTAGACAACTACACACACTATTTAATTCCCACACCTATGTTACCAGGCGTAGAGGCTTTACCTGACTTCCTGTGATCACACACAGGGAGACCAACTATCCCAACTGAGCCACCGCATGGAATGTTCGGTGCTACAATCAGGAGAATCCCGGAAACTAGGACGGTTGATCAACCTACCACTAGGAAGCGTCACAGCAAATATTCCAACTAATATTTCTGCACTTCTATTCTCTCTTCTTTGTGCTCTCGCTACTCAAAGTGAGGTGCCTGGACCAGCAGCACCAGTTTCACATAGGAGCTTACTAGTAGCAGCATTCTAGCAAGATCCTCAGATACTGCGTTGTATGTCCATTCATGTTTAAGAAGTACCTCTCTCTACCAATTTTGCTTAAATTAGACTGCACGTGGGAATCCGCTGGGGAACTTAGTGTTACAGATACTTGTATCCCATCTGAAGACATTTGATTTAGTTGGTCTAGGATGTGGCCTGGACCATGGCTAGGCAACAATTTTTAAAAGCCCTTTTGCTTATTATACTGTGCAGCCAAGTTTGAGAACCAGCACCCTGTTAATGCCATGCAACCTCAAATGGGGTCCTTCATTGTAGTCTCTTTCAGGGTTGTATAAGCAAGTTTGTGTTCACTTACATAGTTTAGAAGTTTAAAGATTTGGATTACGCTGTCTTTAGAAAAGACTCTCCCTCAGCATTAAAACAGAATAAAATCATGGCATTTGCAGGTAAATGGATGGAGTTTGGAGAATATCATGCTAAGTGAATTAAGCCAATCCCAAAAAACCAAAGGCCGAATATTTTCTCTGATAAGTGGAGGTTGATCCAAGATGGGGAAGAGGGTATGGGAGAAATGGAGAAACTTTGGATAGGGCAAAGTGGGGAGAGGGAGGGAGGAGGCATGAGGGCAGGAAAGATGGTGGAATGAGACAGACAGCACCACCCTAGGTACATGTGTGAAGACATGAATGGTGTGACTCTACTTCGTGTACAACCAGAGAAATGAAAAATTGTGCTCCATTTGTGTACTATGAATAGAAAAGCATTCTGCTGTCATGTATACCTAATTAGAACAAATTAATTAATTAATTTAAAAAAAACACTCTCCTCTTACCCACTTTTCCTTAATGAAAAATTCTCAGATGCCATCCTCTTTTTCTAGTGATACTCTACTCACAGAATCTCTTGCAGGAGGAATCTTACGTAGAAAGAATATCATGTTCTAGAACTTTCCACACAAGAAGAGTTATCATCTTGCCTGCGACTAATATATAAGTTCTTCTAAACCATGGCTGGGTTTGTACAGGTTTCACTCATCTCTTAGAGATAGTCAGCGGAGGTTCCCACTGCTCCTTGAGACTCCACCACCTGGGTACTAAGTCGCAGCCTGGAACAATCTGCAGCAGACTCCCCAGGTCTCTCACTGCACTGGGCCACACCCTTTCCCAGTCTCTCCACAAAGAGGCCAGGGTGACCTTGGAAAACACAAATGAGATGATGAGGCTTCTCCACTCAAAGCATGGCGATGGCCTTCATCTCACTGCAAATACAACTATGACCTCTGCCAAGGAGGTCCCATGTGACTCTCGTGCAGGCTCCGGGCTCACCCCACTGTGGCTACACCAGCTTCCTTAGGATCCCTCAACCAGCGCAGGCATGCCCCTGCCTCAGCACTTGGCACTGGCCATTCCATCTCCCTGAAATGCCTTTCCTCTAGATACATGACAGTTTGTACCTCTATTCATTCCAGGTTTGCTAGAATGGTACCTCCTCAGAGAATCCTGCTGCAGCCACTCTGTTAAAAACAGAAGCTTCATTTCTGTTACTCTCTAGTCCTTTAACTTGCTTTATTTATTTATTTATTTATTTTATTTTATTTGGTACCAGGGATTGAACTCAGGGGCACTCAACCACTGAGCCACATCCCCAGCCCTATTTTTTGTTTTTTTTAGAGACGGGGTCTCATTGAGTTGCTTAGCGCCTCACCATTGCTGAGGCTGGCTTTGAACTCTAGATCCTCCTGTCTGAGCCTCCCAAAGTGCTAAGATTATAGGCATGCACCACTGCACCCGGGATCTTGCAGGGGCTGGGAAAGAGCTCTACCACTGAGCTACACATCCAGTCTCATCTCTATTATTTAATGCTTCATTCATAAAGTTTCGCCCACCCCCAGTCTTCCACCTGAAACACTGATGCAGGTAAGTCTTGATCCCAAGTCATCTCCTGTTTTTTTGTTTTTTTAATTTTTAACTTCTTTTTAATGAAAGTTTTATATTTATTTGCTTCATCTTGCTTTGATTTTTTATTCTAAAAGGCAGCAGGAAACAAAACACTGGAGCTAGCTTACACTTCTGAGAGTTTAACTCTTTCTGAGTAGATCTTACCATCTACGGAGAAAGAGGTCTGGGGACTCACAGTAGGCCCGACATCAGCCACAGAGACGTTCCCCACCACCCAGATATTTGACAACACAGACAAAATATCATTTTTCCCTTTCATCCCTATGATGTGAGTTCCTGGAGCTGAAGCCCAATTAAAAGCGAGTCCAGGCGGTCAGCAAGGGGGCCACACTGGCTCAGGGCTGCTCCAGCCCAGAAAGCCAGCACACTTTTGCTCTACAGACCACAATTATTCCACCCTGGTTTAGCTTTTCAGCACATGCCCTGGTTTCCATGTAAGATGATAAGGCCTCTATGTTCTTTCACATGTGAACTAAAGACTTCTGAATGCGGAGATGAAGAAATCAGGTCCTAGCGATGGCAAAATATTTACACATTGATTTAAGCTTGTCCATGAAATTGAGGATAAAGAACATTTCCATCAGGGGTTTGCAAGTGCTGGAGAAAATCAAAGAGCTCAGAGCCTTGGCGACATTTCAACCGTGTTTATCTACGTAGAAGAGGCTTTTCCTGCTAAGTACCTCCTCCCCCGTTTTCTTTTGCACTGGGTAATTTTGTGAAATTTTCAAGCTCCAAAAACAACTGGCATTGTTGTGTTGGGGAGTGTGTGTGTTTGTGTGTGTGCGCATGTGAGAGAGTGTATTAGGGTTCTCTAGAGGAATGGAGTCAACAGGAAGTATAATGAACAGGGGGACTTATTCATTTGTGAATAAGTGATAAGAAGCTGGATAGTCCACAATGGCCATCTGCAGGCTGGAGAGCTGGACAAACCAGGAGCTGTGCAGTCCAAGAGGCTGAAGCCCCAGAACAAGATGGATCAGCAGTGCTACCCTAGTATAAAACCAAAGGCTTCTGGACAATCACCAGCAGATCCGCTTTGGAAGAGTGAAGAAATGAGAGTCTGATGTCCTCAGACAATCACAGCAGCAACCAAGAACAGTTCAAAAATGGAGCTTGCACCTTCTGCTGCTTCCTTGTTCTTCCAATTTTTATTCCACTCAAGCCATCATCCTATTGGACAGTGCTGTCCATGCTTAGGGAGGGTCTCCATTTCAGTTGGCTATCCCACATGCCAATCATTCCTAGACACACCCTCTTTGACACACCCATGAGCCTCTTAATCCTTGGCATCTCTTAATCCAATCAAGTTGACAATTCAAATTAACCTTTAGAGAGAGAGAGAGGGAGAGGGAGAGAGAGGTGTGTATATAGAGGGTACAGTCAGACAGTACAACAGCCATCTATTAAATGTGAAATCACATTGTTCATCTCTAGAGCCTTTTTTCCCCAAACCAACAAATCTCTGTCCACGTTACATGATAATATGTTGTGATTGTACAAAAAGATTTCCAAATTGACTTCTTGTTCGTCAATGCCAGGAAAAAGGCTGGTGTGTTCTATTTCAAAATGGAATTACTCTGGAACAAATATGTCCACTGTTACAACTTCATAATAGGCAAGATGCCATGATTTGAATGTCTCCCCCCCGCAGTTTGTGTGTTGGAAATTTAACCCCCAATGTCATATGTTAATGGTATTTGAGGTGGGGCCATGGAGGGGTCATTAGAATTAGATGAGGTCATGAGTGTGGGCCATCTAACGTGGCATTGGTGGCTTTAGGAGGAGAGACCTGAGCTAGCACACTTGCTCTATCTGACCATGTGATGCCTCTGCCTCGCCGAGCACCAACACTGTATTCTTGGATTTCTAGCCTCCAGAATCCTGAGCGACATCAACTTCTATTCTTTATAAACTACCCAGGCTGTGGAACTCAATCATAGCAACAACAGCAAGAGACAAATGGACTATGACACAGAATTTCAAAAAAGCTTTCAAATGGGGCTGGGGTGGTGGCTCAGTGGTAGAGCATTTGCCTAGCATGTGTGAGGCACTGGGTTCGATTCTCAGTACTACATATAAATAAATAAAGGTCCATTGGCAATTAAAAAATATTTTAAAAAGGGAAAAAAACAACTGCTATGATTAAACAAAGGCTTTCAAATGCTAAGAAAAATATTCATGGAAGCATCTTTGGGACTATGGTAAGAGATAATATAGTCAAGCATTATCATAAGAATTTACAATTTGTTAATATTCACCAACTACATTCTATGATCCAAGACTGTCCTAAATTCTAAGAACATATTAACATTATTTTCAGAGCCCAATAAGAAATGCATTATTATTCACATTTTAGAAATAGAAAACTGAGTCATGCGGTTGGTAAGTGGTGGAACCAGGGTTCAAATCCAGACTGCGTGGCACCTCAACCTGTGACTTTTCCAGGATTAACCCTGAAAGTCCTGTGTCCTGGGCACCCCATCAGTTTCAGGCAAATCAGGAGAGCTGCTCACCCTACCCTAAACATGAATTGCCAGGCTCCACCTCCTCTTGTGTACAGCTTCTTTTTTATGGTCTTCAAGACCATATTTATGTGCTTGAAATTCTAGCTCCACTATCTGATTCAATAAGCATCTTCACCCACCAGCTGCCATCCAACCTCAATGCCAGGGTCAGGAGGGATATAGAAATGAAGAAAGAAGTAAACTCTACTATTTAGGCCGCTCCTAAGTAAATGAGAGGAATGGACATACATGTTATTTCAAATCATGCAATATCTTTGGGAAAGCATTAGAACTGCAAAAACATCTGATGTGGGTGTGTATAAAACAGCTATTAGTTTTCCACTAGCAGCATAATTATTTCCTAGGACAGTGAAACATCTAGGGGAGAACAGTGTGGGGCTGGGTGCCTGGGGAGGTTCATCCATGCATTTCTTGTCAAGTATTTTAATGAGAAGAAAAGCAAGATGAAAATCCAAGGTGATTTTTAACTCTGCAACTCACAGCAGATGACCTTGCGGGTTTCAAAGGTCTTTTTGTGATGATGATGATGATGATGTCATCCTTACTGTGCCGAGTTACTCCCTAGCTAAGCTATAAGAGGTCCAGATGTCAAGAAGACCTTCCAGAAAGCACTTTTGTCTGAGCATTAAGCCCTCAGTCTAGTGGACAGCGGGTATCAAGCATCCCTAGAACTTTTTTCCTTGGGAGAAATGCCCACTGAGTATGTCCTGTCAAGAAACAGGGCTGGCCTCCTATCACCCTCTGCTGACTCCTAGCAAGCAGGGTACCAGCCTGGCCTTGGTCAGTCTGATGTTCCTATCCTACCAAGGAGATGCTTCTGTTAGAAATTTGGGGCTCTCACTGAGGATGATGGAGATGTCATCCCAGCTCTCTGGATTTCAGAATATTTCTCCAGCCTGATTCGTTGGCCTCTTTCCCAGCCAGAGGTTCAGCCAGTCTGTATTGCGAGCCCATGCCGGGGGGCAGAAGGCTGAAGTTCTTCTGGCCTCATCAGGAAATAGCCACAGCCCCGACTCCCCAATTTCATCCACGGCTGCCCTGGTAGGGCTCTGTCTCTTGGGACCTGCTCAGCTTTACTGATTATCCTGAAACCTAAGGATAAATTCTCCAGGTAAGAGGGGCTCCCAGGAACCTACTCCAGCTCCCTTTTGTCTGGGCAGTGCCAGGCCCTGCAAGTTACTGACCATATTGAATATCACTTCTATGCATACTGATATGCGGAATCAATTTCCTTTTGACTTATGTTAATGTAGTCTTCTAGGTTCGCAGCCTAAAGCCCTGATGGATACATCGGCCATACACATTCAATTTTATGCAGGCTGAGATTAAGCAAAGAAAATCCTCATAGTTCACAAAATATGAAAGAGAGTGAGTAAATCTATCCTTATGCTTAAAAAGAAAAGAAAATTTAAAAAAGAGTTTAATTTTTGGACAGGTATAGAATAATGAACAGTACCCCTGTGATTGTACTACACATTAGCTTTAAGATATTAAGAAATAAAATTAATTTGGTAACAACTAATATGCATTTAATGCTTTCTGGTATGCAAAGGTCTTTTTCAGACTGTATGTCATGACAAAGCCCTTTGCATTTGAGATGCAAGCGAACGTGTGATATGCTTTATATTATCTCAAATTTCAGTGAAGAGACAGATCGTGTAATGCTAAGTGGCCCCAATCACACAGCCATGATAGAACAGAGCAGAGGGTGCCAGCTGGGTCTCCTGATCTCAATTCCTCTTCTGGTGTGTTTATGGCTTCTCCAGGTGAGCTCTTCTCTGTGGTTGAAAACAACAGAAGTCCCTTGCTTGCCAAGATCAGACATTCCACCACCTCACTTCCCTCTTTGGATTGAAGTATGCTCTCCAGAACATGTTTTTCAAGCTACAAGTAAACCACATTAATCTAGAATAGCTCACCAGGAATTACTGGTAAGAATCGGCCAGCTGTGAGTGGATGAAGCAGGACGTGGAGGGAGTGGGGGCCACAGTACCTTTGCACTTGCTATGCTGCTTCTTCAAAAACACAAATGGTTCACAAGTTAGGATACAGTCCGTGGGACTCCATCGATTCCCCATCTGCCATCATCATGGCACTTATAACCTGCTGGAAATGGGTGGAATAAGGATCAGGGGAAAATGTCAGAGAGGATAGGTGGAAAAGCCTGCCCTGATCTATAAAAACCATTTCCTTCTGCTCCAACTGATAAAGCATTCAGTCAGTGGGAACTTTTTGCAGGAATTTATAACCAATGCCTAAAAGTTTATTTCTTTGGGTGAACCAAAGCTAAGCATGGTTATAAAAATCAAGGAAGATTAATCAGGGAAGAGTGGGGGCAGGGGAAGGGAGAGGAAGCAAGTCACTTAATTGGAAGCCAACCAGATTAAGACTTTTCAAGATCCATGGAAATATTATGCTCCCTTGACCAAGAATATAGAATTCATGAAATCATAAAATTTATAACTTACATGTATGCTACATAAAGAGACAAATATTGGAAGAATTTCTTAATGCAAATTTCTGGCTAAGCTCATCAAAACGGAAAATTTTATAGTCTGTCTGTCTGTCTCTCTCTCTCTCTCTCTCTGTTTCTCTCAATAAAACCAGGCAAGCACTCTACCCCTGAATTACATCTGCATCTTGTACTTGTGTTTCTCTGGTGCCACAAGTACAAGCTTTGTTGGTGTCCCAAGAGCTCTGGTACACACACAGCATCATATCCATGTCCACAGTAATTAATAGTGTGGTCCTGAGTTAACTTCAGCTTCTCAAATACAGGATTCACCACATCCACAGGCATCCCACAGTAAGATGTGACTATATGGTAGTGTTAGCCACCTGGGGAAGGGCTGCACAGCGTTTGGTACAATTCATTCTGAGACGTCAGTGAGAAATAAATTGCAAAGGTACTTGTGTTCTTGGGAGTCTGAAATAGTCATCATCTGTTTTGATGACTCCAAAAATATTTTAAGGACTGCATATGTTTTTATGATGTTTTTAAGAGGGGTCACTCACAATCTTGATCTTCGGGGGTGAGGTTAGAAAAAAAGGCATCTGAGTATCAAAAAACATATATGCTATCAGTCAGAAGTGGATAGATGATGCTCACCAAAAGACAAGGAAAGACAAAGTTTAGGAACCAGGGATCCCAGGATGTGAATCGAGGTCTCAGGAAGCCAGTATAGAGGTCAGCAGATCCACAATGAGAGGGGGTGGTGCTGGAGTCCAGAAGGATGACTTCCAGAAGAATCCAAAACCAATCAAATGGCATGTGTTTAAAGATGCTAAGAGACAATTCACAGATTTGATGGACAGCCTGTAGGTGAATTACTGGGAGAAACATAGAAAACAAGGCAATTAGCAACTCCAGGGAAAACAAAAGTTATACAAGGAGGAAATGTAATCATAGCATAATTGACAGCTCAGCTATTGATAATATCTATATGATCCAAATGTGGATTAAATACAAATTGTGACAGAATCCTGTTGGGAGGAAGGTGGTGGGAAGTGGCCTGAGTGTGACCAGGCATGTGTAGGTGTTGGACGTGGGGATGAGGAAAATGCTTCGAGAGTCCCAGGCTCATGTTCTACAGTAGGAAGTTAACAGACAAGACCTAGATTTTAAAATCTAGGAAAACCTGTGTCTAGCAAACATGTTATTTGAAATAAGTGCCCCAGGGTACAGCAGAAAGAAATGAGAGGCTTCTAGAGAGGGAGATTGGGATGGGTGAATAGGAAATTGAGAGGTGAGGAGAAGCCTATGGAATTCTTTTAGAGCCAGAAACAGGAATGACTTCAGGGGAAAGATTTTAGTTCCTAAGAAAAAGAGGGAGAATTTGGGCCAAGATAATATCCAGATGGGACAGAGGTTGGCCCTCTTTAGCCACAAACAGGAGGAGTGACGGAGAAAGTGCAGCTGTGGAATTAACAGATGCCCGAACTCCATCGTGGATCTGTCTCCGCCTGGGAATTAATAGGTCACAGTGAACATCTCTACCTGGGAGAGGCCTGCTGGCGCGCGGCACAGGCACTCCACAAACACTGACAGGAGCAATAATGAAGCTGCCAATCCCAGGGGCACGCGAGGGACACATCTGCCACAGGCCGGCCAGGCAACCTGTCAGCTTTCTCAAATGCAGATTGCCAGGCTCTGGGAAGCTGTCACTCCTCTCTCCCCAGTGACTGCCTGCTGGCTGCTGTAGCTCCTTATTTTCACAAATTAGATCCCAGGATTGGATGCTTTTCTTTCTAAAGAAGGTGCTACTTTCAGTTATGCCAAAATTCTTGCAGAGCCCACTTATTGGCCCAGAAATAGGTTTTTAATCTTGGGAATAGTGGGGCGGGCATGTGGGTTCTATGAACTTCCAGAAATCTATGCAGCGTGGCATTTATACGCAGGCTTGTGTTTATTTCGTGGAGGGCCGGGATGGCTGCACAAAGGGGTGGGACTTGTGGCTTGAAGTACTATAATCCAACCATTGGCAATTGGGCTGAGAAAAGGTGATAACTGTTCTAGGACAGCTCATTCACAGAGGCTGTGGGGAAGGAGAGGCATCCAGGGTCCCGTGGGCTTCCAGATACATCTTAGCAAGGTTTCTGCATCTTCCAGGAGGGGGTCCATGTGGCGGCTGCCCATGGAGGCAGGGATGTCGGTTTCATGAAGCAGATGGGGAGCTGAAACCTGCTTCACTCTTGAGCAGGGCCCTGGAGTTGACAGCATCCCCTCACACACACTGCTCCATGGCCCAGTGGCCCTCCCACAGTCTGGGAAGGAAGCAGAGTCAACAGAGCTTTTGGGAGGAGGGGGTTATGAGAAAGGTTGGGAGTCCACAGACAGCAGACTGTAGGGAACCAGTGCAGATGTGTGTAGTGGAGGTCGCGCCGCCAAGAGCACGCCGCTGCGTGTTTGTACCAGATGCGGGGTTGACTCTGGCCCAGGGACTTCCTATCTCCCAGCTTTGACTCCCTCGCTTCTTAAATAGGAATCATTTCAGCCAATGCACCGCATCTAAGAGCCACAGGATGTTCAGTAGTTGATGTTGGGTCAATGGTCATTTAATAGATGGCAACTAGGCTTATTAGGTTTTAAGACGTGCAAGTAAATGTCACAGAATCTCACTTTTCATTTTAAGGAGAAAGCAATTTAACATTGTTTATACCTCTCGCTTAAAATAATTTAAACTGATACCCCAAAATATAAAAACTCTACATATTTATGGGGTACCATGTGATGTTCTGATACACCTATACATTGTGTAGTGTTTAGATTAAGTAAACATCTATACATATGTGCATATAGTATATGTATGTATTTATATATGTATGTATGTAAGTGTGTGTATGCGTGTGTGTATATATATATGTGTGTGTGTGTGTATGTGTATATATATATATTATATATATATGTTATATATATGTTATATATATATAATATATATAATATATATTATATATATAATATATATTATATATATATATTATATATATATTATATATATAATATATATTATATATATAATATATATATTATATATATATATATAATATATATATATATATATATATATATATGGGTTTTTTTGTACCAGGAATTGAAACAAGCAGTGCTTATAACCACTGAGCCACATCCCCAGCCCTTTTAATATTTTATTTTAAGATAGGTACTCACTAAGTTGCTTAGGGCCTTGCTAAGTTGCTAAGGCTGTCTTTGAACTTGAGATCCTCCTGCCTCAGCCTCCCGAGACACTGGGATTACAGGCATGTGCCACTGGGCCTGGCTCTAACATATCTATATTTTTAATTCTAACAATAATATCCCTACAAACTCATAATGATTACTTTTAAGTTTCTTTAGCCTAGTTTTTCTCAACTGGAAGTGAGTTGTGCACCCAGAGGACATTTGGCAATATCTGGAGATATATTGGGTTGTCATAACTGAAAAATCAATTCCACTGTTACACTGGGTGGAGGCCAAGGATGCTGCTGAACACCCCGTCATGCACAGGACAGCACCCACCACAAGGAATTATTCCTCCCCCGAAATATCATCTTGCTGAGGATAAGAGAGCCTGCTGTCACTGCTAAATATGAAAATGAAATAGGAAAAACTATATTCCAAGGACCCAGCTGAGGACTTTGTTCTTGGAAGAGACAGTGGCCTGATCTGCAGAGCAGTGCAGTTCCCACATCCCAGCCTGTCATCCTATTTTGACGATGATCCCTGGGAGCAAATGCCATTTCTACTGTGCTGCTGCAGGAGGAAGAAGGCCCACACTCAGGTACCTGTTAAGGTTTGGGTCTGGAATGTCCTCCAAAGGCTCAGTGAAAAAAGTTTGGTCCTAGGGCTGTAGTGCTCAGAGCTGGGGCTCCTGGGAAGTGACTGGGTCACGAGGGCTCTTATGAATCCACTGGTGGATTTGTAAGTTCACAGCATTCATGGGGAGGTGGTGGAAACTGTAGGAGGTGGGGCTCGGTGGAGGGAGCAGGTCACTGAGGGTGCGCCCTGGGAGGGTGGGCTCGAGCCCAGCTCCTGTCAACTTCCTTCTCTCTGCTTCCAGGTACAGGAGCAGGGCGGCCTTGCTGTGCCCCACCTCAGGCCCAGAATGAACGACGCCAGCTGATCCTGGACTGAAACCTCGGGAACCATGAGTCAAGATACATCTTGCTCCCCTAAGTTGTTTTTCAGATATTTTATCACAGTGATGAGAACCTGATTATCCGTACCCCAGCAGAGGGGACACAGAGCCAGCTCATGTTTAGGACTTTTGAGGAAACAACAGTTTTATTAGTTGCCGTTTGCCATGGATTTGAACTTTCAATGGGAAATATATTTTTAAAGGCCAACTAATGCCTAACATATGTTTAAAGCACCAGAGTGAAATTTTCCAAGCATTGCCTTTTTAATATCCAAAAGCCTTTGGGCATCCTTCTAAAACTAGGTTTGTCTGAACAAATTTGTTGACAATATTAATGATTTTCACATCATGGTTTTTAAACTATGGACTATTCTTGCAAAGTAACTCTCTGGGAAACCATGTGCACAGATCCAAAGAAGTCCATTCAAGGGACCTCCATTCCATAGGCAATAATGCCCGGCGTGGTTTTGATTTAGTTTTAAAAGATGGTAAGGCTAAAGGAGAGAAATAATAACCCATTGCCCACACTTTCTTATGTCTTTTATTATAAATCCATATTCAGACATGTTAATGTAAAGATGTACAATATCACAGAAAGGGCATCCGATGTGCCACCGGGACCCCAATGGTTGAATGGAGGGTTTTTTTTCTTGGCTCTGAGGCCAGTCTTTCTCCACATCTCTCATGAGTCTTTTGTATGGAAGTCTTTGCTAAGAGTCAAGTCTCAACTGATAAGGGCCTTGGAGACATAATCATTTCCCATTGATGGCACCTTGCAACCAATTCACAAACATTTTCATATTAATATTGAGCAATTTCCCTACATTCTAATCCATCAAAGCAGGCTATTAATCCTTCCTGTACCATTCTCTATTCAAATGCTAACAATTTTCTTCTCACAAGCTAAAACATTTGTCCGACAGCCCCTCGCACAAAGACCCCACATTGTTAGCAGTGATGGATCAGAGTGTTAATATGAAGGATGCAATGTAAATTATATCATTGATACTGTACATATGTAGAAGGAAAAAAATCTTTTTAAAAGATCATTTGTATGCTAAAGATAATGAAAGTGATCCCATGATACAGCAACTTAATTTTCCTTTCTAAAGGGAAAAAAAAAAAAAAAAGATTATGGTAGAGGAAATGGAAATTCATCATGATTTATAATGGCACAAATACCATCATTTACTTCCTGAGGGGGGGAAAAAGTCAAATATACAATATTTCTTTTAAAGAACTTTTGAAATGACTCATAAGAAACCTCATTAAAATAACTCTTAAGAATTGTGTTTCCTGAGGTTACCAGGAGAGCTATGTGAATAACAGCTTGATGTGGAATGAAAAACAGATAAACACCCCCCTTTGGCGGTGGAGGGAGCGCTCACATTGTGACACTGAATGGGCTAGAAACTTGGCTGGTAAGTTTCATTGGGTCCCCCATGAAAGCAGCCCACAGTAAGGAACAGACTAACTGCTGATATCAACCTGGGACTAATATAACATTGTTTGTAAATAACACCTGTGTTTTATTTACATCGTTCAAATTCCTGAGGATAAGAACTGACCGTCTATACAGGCTCCTATCTGGCGTTCCCAGAATGCCTAGCAAGTCAGGATCCTAAATACAAACCGAGGTCACCATTGTTAGGCTCACCATCCACCTGAGTTTGCCCCTTCAGTATCTTCCTTCTATGTAAATGAGAGTTGGAAGTCAGACATCTGGAATTTGGCCCTGATATCTTCCTCTCCCTCACCAGCCTCCATTTCCAGCCAGTTTTGCCAAGACCTGTCAATTTTCCTTGCAAAATATCTTCCATATTGGTCGTCTCACAAGATGCCACTGATGCCCAGGGGTGAGACACCACTATCTTTCATGTGGACCCCAGAAAAGCTGATCTCTTGCCTCCCTTCACCCCAAGGGACCTTGAAAAACAAATCCATCATGTCACTTCCCTGCTTAAAATAAAGAAGAAGAAAAGTTTTAAAAATATCAGTGTGTTCTCTTTATCCTCAGGATAATGTTCCAGGGTCTTCCCATGGCCTGGCCCTGTCTCTGCCACTTAGGATGAGCAGGCTTTGGGTTTATCTGGTTGCCAATGGTCTTCCCTTCCAAAGATCCTTGCAGATGTTTTTTCTCTTGCTCTTTGCCTGGTTAAATTCTGTACCTTTGGATGATAGTTGGCACAGCTTCTCTTATGGAAGCCTCCATGCCTACTCCTCCTTCTAGTTCCGCTCCCCACAAATCTCAGTCACATCTCCAGGTATATCCTTCCCAGTCCCCTTGTGGCATTATTGTTATTATAAGTTACACACGTGTGATTACTTGCCTAACACCTGCCCACCTCCAGACTGCATAATCCCAAAGGGCACAGACCAGATTGATTTTCTTCTTTCTTGGACCCTCCCTCCCTTTCCCAGCATGGTACTTGACACATAGTAGTTACTTAATAAACACTTGGCCAACAGAAGAATGAATATACCTAATCTGCACAGGGCATTTCACAAGGATTTGAAAGAAATGAAAACATGCCTAAGACACAGTACCAAGGACATTTCTAGATACAAAATGACCTTCCTAGTATCATTGCAACAATGGGAAAAAGACCTCAGGCATCCCTGGGAGGTCAGATGGTGCACATTTTTTATTTTTCTTTTTCCTATTGTCTAAAATTTCTACAAGGATAAAGCCATTACTTTTGTAAATAGATAATAGTTTTCTATCTATTCTACCTATTATATCTGTCACCTGTAATCTCCATTTAATATCTACCATCTCTGTCATCTGTCACCTCCATTATCTATCATACTATCCTCCATCATCATCATCATCATCATCATCATCATCATCATCATATTTATAGTGATCTTTAAGGCAATAAAATTAGTTAACAGATGATACCATTCATTGAATTAATAAAACAAAGACCTCACACCAGCTCCAGGCCCACCTTCCCTGCTGCTCATCCCGTCTCACCACAGCCTGTGCTCAAAGCACACGTTTTCCAACCCCTCTACCCAATCTCTTAACAGGATCCTCGGGAGAAAGCCAGCTTTTCTCTGGGTGGTCATGACAACTAGTGGGAGACAGGCTAGTTTAAATAGAAGGAGGTATTCTATCAGTCTTCCCCCTCTCCAAAAAAAAATAGCCAATTTGAGCCGAGTGGGGTGGCGCATGCCTGTAATCCCAGCACTTAGGGAGGCTGAGGCAGGAGAATCGCCAGTTCAAAGCCAGCCTCAGCAACGGCGAGGCACTAAGCAACTCAGTGAGACCCTGTCTCTACATAAAACACAAAATAGGGCTGGGGATGTGGCTCAGTGGTCGAGTGCCCCTGAGTTCAATCCTTGGTACCAAAAAAAAAAAAATACCATTTTGGAAATGGAAGCAAAAAGAAAGAAAGTCGGTCCTCTATCCTGGAGCATCACAGGGACCTGGTACAGATTTGTGAGGAGAGCACCTCCCTGAGCAGCCCCCCACCCGTCAGCGGCTCTGAGGTTGGATGGAACTGTCCACAACTAGACGTTGGCAAGGGAGCCTTTCTGCACCTGGTGCTGAAAGCCAGTGGGCAGAGAATTATTCAAGGTTAGACTCTTAGTACTGGATGCCAGAAAAGGGAAGAAAAATAAAACAAAATAAAAGGAAATATTAAGGGCTAGCCAGCACTTTCCAAACTCTCATTTGAGGATTTCCTAATTACTCTAAGTGGTTCCTCTGGTCCATGCACTTAAGAGGCTGCTGTTTTGTGTGATGTCATCCTTTGCGCATTATCTACAGTCAATTTGCAGTATTAGAAGAGGCAGAAAGAAAATATTTGCAAACATCAACATTTTCAAGTCTTAAAAGATAATCCCCCTTTCAACTCCCTGTGAGCATATCAGTCCTAAAGGTCGGTTTTCAGATTTGCTCGAAGTGGGAACACCACCAGCTGGACTGGACAGAAAACTTTTCTTCCAAGGAACTCAAAGAAATTTCTAAGTGGTATCACATCAATCATCAAGCAAATCTTCAGAGACAGGGCCAGGCAGGTAGTTAGAAGGTAATTAGAAATGCAAATTGAGAAGCCCCTTTAAAGCAACTCCCTGTGGAGTCTTCCACCTGAACAAACCTGGTGTCGGATTCGAGTTGAGGGTTAGCCAGTACCAGTAGGTCTGACCCCCTGGGCACTGCGTTGGTTCATTAATTCATCTCAGTGACAATTCCATCATTATGATCTTCCTATTGCAGAGGGGGA
The DNA here is from genome assembly GCA_004024805.1 of Geosciurus inauris. Lineage (NCBI taxonomy): Eukaryota > Metazoa > Chordata > Mammalia > Rodentia > Sciuridae > Geosciurus > Geosciurus inauris. The sequence goes on along the minus strand of PVHX01003695.1, from coordinate 61,330 downwards.
GACTGAGGTAGGCAGCAATTGAGCGACAGATGCAAGATCACTCAAGTCACAAGTGAGTTGGAACTCAACCACATCTGTCTGGCTTTGAACTACCACATGGGCTACACAACCTCTTTTCACTCCTGCAGACAGAAGTTTGTAGGGATTTGAACAAATGTTGTGTGAAGAAGCATTGCTCTGTAGAAGGAATTCTATGCTCCTAAGGTGAATAATACTCTGAGGCCAGACTGTCTAGTTTTGAATCTCAGTTCCTCCACTTAGGAGCTGGCTAAGCGGCCAAATGACTTAACTTCTCTGAACCTCTGTTTATTGATCTGTAAAATGGAAATTGTTGTGGCTCTAACCTTGTTGTGGAAGTTAAATGAGATAATGCATGTTAGATCCATAGCATAGTACCTAAACATAGTATATGCTCAATAAAATGTCTCATTATTATTAGCATCATTAAGCTATTGTCTTAGTCCATTTTGTGTGACTGTAACAACGTATCAGAGGCTAAGTATTGTGAAAGTGAAGAAGGTAGTGGCTCATGATTCTGGTGACTGGAAGGTCCAACAGCATGGTGCTGGCATTCTGGTGAAGGACCATTGGCTGCATCAAACATGGCAGAGAAGGCAAAGAGAATGATTTGTGTGGAGAAGGGGCCAGCACATGGGGTAGCCTACCTTTATCACACAAATTTCCCTCATTCTTTGAGAACTACATGAATTCCTTCCAGGTCAGCACCTGCAGAACTCACCACCTTCCACTAGACCCCGCCTCTTAAAGTTCCATCACCTGACAATACTGTTACATTAGGGACCAGGCTTCCAGACCGGAGCCTTGGGGCAACACACTCAAACCATAGCAGGTATCTATCTTATCTATGGGATGTATGTGCATGACATATATTTATTTATTATATGTTAATGTAGTAAATAAGCTGGATTACACCATTATTCTTCTTATTAGGTGGTTTCGGGCATGTGGACAGAAAGCTTCCATTTTTGCTAAATTTGCACCATGAGTTTTAACACTCACAATTCCTGTAGAAAGTTTGGTGGACATTTGCTCACCTGGGCCTTTGTGTCCTCCAAGGTGGAAGAGAACTGCTCCCCTCTCAACTGCCCGCCCTTTGACTTCTTCCCTGGCAACCGTTGGCCAAGTGTTTACACATCTTCAATGCACTTTCAAAGGAAGGAAGCGGTTCTTGATTTCTTATGCAGAGAGCCAGCTCGGGGCTCAACATTAGTATCCTAATTTCTGAAGAGTGAAATAAACTCCAGACTTGGACAGCTGATTTAAGTAAAGGGATAATAGAATACTAAGTATCACCAAGCAAAGTAGTTCAAATTGTATAAGCTGAAATTTAGCAATATTTAAAAGTAATTCAGCTCATTTGAATCTTCTAGACAATCCAAAACTCAGTAATAACTAAAGAACAGAGTATAATGAATAAAATGAGAATGTGACCCGGGATCTTACCATTTATTTAGAACCGAGAAACTAAAAATTGCTCTCTCTAACCAATAGGCCTAAATTTATTCCTTTATTCACTTAAGCATTTTACATAAGGTAATTCTCTGCTGATAAATCACATTGAAATTGATTTCAGTTTAAAAATGAAAAAAATCTACATTAAAATGTGAAAGCTCAAAGATTTGTGGATCTGAATTATTGGGGTGCTCATGCTAAGAATGGATGACAAATTGAAAAATAAGCGTGTACTCACTTTGAGAAAATAAATCTGGTCCACAGAATCACCCATTATGCAAGAGAAAATAAACTGCCTCTCATTTCATTAGGAAAGCTCATTTGCATCAACATTTATACTTACATATGTAATAATGCATGGTCCCGGCCTGAATACAAGGAGGTAATTCAATCAAAAAGCTCAGTTGATATGCTATCATAAACAGCAAAAATGGAAACAGAAACTCAGGAATAAATCACCCTCTTACTATTCAGCTGGGACCAGACGGGGCTATTTTACACTACATGCATTGGTACGGCATTTCACAAATACAAAAAAAAACCTTTATTTTCCTTTTATTTCCTGACATGTGGCTGTTTGAACTGGCAGCTTGTGAGACTCTAGCAGGTGCTGGGCCTGATCCCAGTGGTGGAATCAGACGGTGAGCGGTGAAGACAAGAAGGCAATTAACATTTTTTTAATTAAACTAATTTTAATCAAAATCTTACAAACACTTGAAATTTTAATCCTCAGCATAAGGTTTTGTACACACATCTCCATTTTCAGGGAAGAAATCCGACTGAAAATTAGCATCGTTTTCAAAGCAGCTATATTTTCAGTTGCTAATTAGACATCTTCTCCTGGTTGATCGTATAATTTAGAAAATGTATTAAGTGGCATTTTACAAGGGTTTACAAGGTTATTTCTCAGCGAGTGGGAGTAATCTTAGTGACTTTGTACTCGATGCTTCCGCTGCCTGGAACATTGCTTCTCCATATTTTTGTGTGGCTGGCACCTTTGTATCAATTGAGTTAAATGTCACTTCTTCCGTGAGTCTTCCCAGATTTTCCTGCCTGTTCCCTAACTCTGCTCATCCTTCTATTACACCATCCTGGTAGAAAAAAAAAAGAAGAAAACAAAACAAACAAAAAAACCTCCACAACTTCTTATGGAATATTCGAAGCACATTTAAAAGTGGAGGAGATAATAGAAGAATTCTGAAGCCCTCAAAGCCAGCACGGTGGACACCCTGGGTTATGGTCTCACCCTCTCCACCCACCGCCTCCTCCCTATGCACGTTTAGGGCGTATGTCATTTTATCTGACAATATTTGGACGGATTTCTCTAAAACAGAAGAACTTAAAAAAAAAAACTAACCATAATATCATTAGCATGTCTAAAGAAGTCACGATTACTATCAATTTCATCTCATATCCAAATAGTGTTCACATGGACCTAATTTGTTTGAACTGGAGTCCAAAAGAGAGCCAAATCTCGCAGAGTTCAATGATCTAAGTCTCTTTTAACCTTCAGGTTTGTGTTTTTTGTCTGTCTGTCTCAATTTGGAATGTTTTGGGGGATTGCTGTGTTCAAGAGCCAGGGTACCTGTTTTATAGACCCTTTTACTCTCTGGGCTTGCTGGTTGCTTCCTGTGGGTTATGTAACATGCCTCTCTGTCCCTTATGTCTCCCATAAATTAATAGTTAGGTCCAGAAGCTGAACATGATTCAGTTTCAGTATTTCAATATGCTTTTGCTGGGCTGTCTCATGGATAGTGCTACGATCTTCCGTGGGGAGGGAGGTAACAGCTGTCGTCTCTTGTCATGATGGTGTAGTTATTGAGGATCATTGCCTCCATCCATTGATTTGTTAGGGGTACAAAAGAGTTATGGCCCCACTCCAAGAATCCTTCATTTATTAGCCAGAAATTTCTACAAAGAAATTTTTTTTTTTTACTGTGCCCTCAAGGTACAGGTCATATAGGAAGGGAAAGGCAAATGCTTCACTCACCAATTTTCAAAATATTAAAGTGGTTCCCTAGAATTTTCCAAAGGAACCAATCCCATAATCTATTATCTATCTATCTATCTATCTATCTATCTATCTATCTATCTATCTATCATCTATTTATTATCTAATATCTGGGACTGATGTGAACTTATTTCTAAATAAATTTCTTTAGGTAAAAGTATGGGTTGAGTTAGAAATATTTATTAAATAAGATTGGGACTAGAGATATGCCTAAAATTGGGATACTCTGAGGTCAGATGTGGAAGCTGGTCACCAGGGCAGGGGACGAGCTGGAAGGATGGGGAGTAGTGCAGACCCATTGACAGCATGAGCCTTTCTAACCAAAGAGATGGCCCCAAAGGAGGAAGGTCAGTTTGGACTTGGAAAACACTCAGGGGAACAGGTAGAAGGGGGCAGGCCCAGGGGGAAGACCATGGGAACATCAGTTCCAGGATTCTGATGCCCTTGTGGAACCAGCCAGTGGTGGGGACAGAGACACAACACTGTCATTACCTGATGATATCAGCATCTTGGGCCAGGTGCATGACCACCTTTGTTCAGAGGCCCCTGATCCTCAGATTCTCCTCTAGATGAGAATGAAGGGGCCAGTCACTCATTACCTCACAGTCATTCCTCGGCCCTACTCCAAGCCAAGTACCAGGCTACCAGGCAAGGATGAGGCAGTGAACAAAGATCCCACTGTCCACCAGACATGGGGCCACAGAGCATCACATGTTATGATGTAGCAATCACAGGTGGGAACCCAGAGGGAGGCACCCCTCCACACCCCAGGAGGGGTCAGCAAGGGAGGCTTCCCCGCAAAGAAGACTCAATTGAGTGTGGATGGTCCTCAGGGATCTTCACAAATGATCTCTTTCTCCTTCCAGGCCTACTGGAAGTAAGCCAGCACTTTCCTATACTCCTTGAGGTCACATGTGGCCGTGGGACATGCAGTGGCCATTAATTGTGATCAAAAGTGGTACCAGTGAGCAGTTCCCATTGCAGTGTTCCAAAGGAGACTTCCCTCTCAGCTGGTTGCAGAGAGAAGGCCATGGGAACTGGAACCTCTGCCCGACATCGCAGGACTCAGAGCATTGTAAGCATTTGCTGAGCTAAGTCGTCAGAACTTGCACCATGTTCCCGCTCTGTAACCTCATTTGTCCTGACTGATGCAGGTGCATGGGTGAGCAGATGGGTAAGGAGAGGATCTTCTGGGCCAGAATCTAGCTCAGAGTTTTTCAAGATGCAAATCTTGACACCATTTACATTATGGGTTCCATAATTCTTGTGGAATCTGTCCTGTGTATTGGAGGATGTTCAGTAGCATCCCTGGCCTCATTAGATTCAATGGCATTAAGTCATGACAACTAAAAATGTCTCCAGATATTGCCACCTATCCCCTGGAAGGCAAAGTCACCCCTAGGTGTAAAGCACTGCTCCCCAAAAATGTGGCAAGTTGAGCAAAAGATGGGTCTGGAGAGCAGGCCAGGAAGGGAGCTGAGGCAGGAGGGGGGGCAATTCTTGGCAAGCAGATTAGTCTAGGGACCGACTTCAACAAGTCTGTGCTTTACAAAGAGCACCGTGGCCATTCTGTGATCATTCTAAATTTTCTGGGTCTCTTGACAGTGGTCCTGAATTTTGTGAAGTGACATGTTGAGATTCTGCATGACAATCTCCGTCCTAGTGAGAGCAAGCATGTGTCTTGCCCAGAAAAGATCCATGACTCCTGGGATCAGATGGGCTTCTGCACTGTGGTGACTGCACCCATTTTATAGATGAGGAAATAAAGGCCCAGAGAACAAAGGTAATTTCCCAACACAGTATAGCTGGAAAAGGACCTAGATGATAATAAGCCATGACTTACTCCCTTTTGTGCTACCATAACAGAATGCCACAAACCAGGTAAATTATAGACAGCAGAAGCTTATTTGATTCAATAGTGCTGGAGGCTGGGAGGTTCAAGATCAAGGTTCGCTTCTGGCGAAGGCCTTATGTGTGTCATAACATGGTAGAGGGTATCCCAGGGCAAGAGAAGGAGTCAGCATAAGAGGAGAGAGTCTGAACTCATCCTTCTGTGAGTTATCAAGGGAACGGAATACACTCTTTCAATAATGAACTTGTTCTAGCAATAATGGTAATAATCTGTTCATGGGGACAGAGCCATTGTGACTAATCACTTCTTAAAGGTCATACCTCTCAACACTGTCGCACTGGAGAGTAAGTTTCCAACACATGAAATTTGAGAGACATGCTTAAATGACTGCCAGCACAAAACTCAGGACTTTCCAAACACAGGATCCTTGCTTGGTTCCAGAAAAGTGGAAATACAGTTTTTAGATCAATGGAAGAAAGTGCTTTCTAACTCTGATTCATCATCACAGTGGGATTTATTTATCTCTACCTTCCGGTGGTCTACACACAGTTGACATTCTTCAAGGGACTCAAAAATATTCACTCACACAATCTGCACAAAATCCTGCATAGTAGGGACTATTATTATCCCCAATTTATGGAAGAAGAAAATGAGGCCGAGAGATTTTAAGTAACCATCCAAGGTTACACAGGCTTGTAAGATGCCTTCTTACACACACTATTGTGCTCTCTCAGCAGAAAAGACCTATTCTGTGAGGTCAGAAGCTTCCAGGTGCCAGAGACTGAAGCCAATGCTGACTCATGTTACCAAATGACACAAAACACAATGCACAGGACTTAACACCTGCCGGATGCTCCATCGATAGTGGCCAGAGTTTCAGGAGATCCCAGCTTGGACATAAGGGGCCCTTGGAGTCTCCTAGGGTCCTTCCTATGGGTGTCAGTACAGCATCTCAGAAAGAGGTGAGTCCAGGCCACACGCTTAAGGTCTGGTCTTGCTAGGAGAATGCAACCAGCCTGAACAAGCCCCACAGCACAGCAAGGGTGGCAGCTATGTTGCCACACCTGACAGGTGACAGATCTTATTCTTAGCACACTGCATATGTTAACTCATTCAATTCTCCAGCACCCTTTGACTTGTGTACTTCAGGTTGGGCATCCCTAATCCCAAATCCAAAATGCTCCAAAATCCAAAACTTTTTCACACGATGCCATGAGTGGAAAACTCCTCACCTGACAATAGGGAACAAGTTGTATTCAAAACACAGGTGTATTAAAACTATTGTTATAAAATACCTTCTGGCTGGATTATAAGATGAACATAAAACACAAATCCAATTTTGTGTTTAGAGTTGGATCCCATTTCTAAGAGGTCTTGTTATGTATATGCAAATCTTCTAAAACCTGAAAAAAAAAAATCCCAAATCTGAAACCTTTCTGGTCCCTAGCCTTCCAGATAAGGAATCTTCTACCTGCATTTGCATTTGTGGTTTGCGGATGAGAAAACCAAGACAAAAGAAACAACTTGCTTAAGCTATTTAACTGGAGCTGCTGAGATGAAACCAATTTGTTATAAAATTCTGCTATAGTCACCCTTGAATTGTGGTCCTGGGGCCACCAAACTAATTTATAATTTATACAACATGGGCCAGAAGACAGAAGGTTATAGGTTGAAAAGAGTGACTTTCTGGTGGAGAAAGTCAGAGAAGTACAAGGAAGGTGTGTTCACCACCAGGGGCGCAGGGAGAAGGCACCCTGGCCAGGCTTTTAGCTACAGGATGGGGACTGTGAGAGCAAAGAGGCTCCGCACTTGTCTCCAAGGAGCTCCAAATTCAGGAAGAGAGAAAGACTCCACAGGAAAATCCTCAGAATGTAGTTGGTGCCAGGACAAAGTTCAATAGAGCTTTTCTAGACAGCAAGCAGCCCTTGGCATTTCAGAGACCGGCTACCAGCCCAATGACCTTCTCTTCTTTTAACTACAACAAGGAATGAAGTCAACTCTACCAGCGGAGCTCTGAATGGCTACACTATTACATGGAGGGGCTGATACCCTGGAAAACAGAGAAGGCTCAATTGTATCTCCCTGCCAAGCACATGTGTACACATGCAAGCACACACATGCTCACAAGCATGCACACGAGCATCTCAGGACACGTGGGATGAGCAGAGCCTGTCTGCATGGGGGACCAAGGCCATGTATCTTCATTCACTGCATGTTTCCAAATGGCAGAGGGGTTACATGGTGGTGCACACTATAGTCCTAGTTCCTCCTGGGCTTACAGCAGGAGGATCAGAGGTTGGAGGCCAGCCTCAGCAAGTAAGTGAGGACCTCAGCAACTTAGTGAGTCCTTGCCTCAAAAGAAAACCTAATCTGGATATTTATTTATTTATTTGTTTGTTTGTTACTGGGGAATGAAGCCAGGGGTGATTAACCACTGAGCCACATCCCCAGCTCTTTTTTTGTATTTTATTTAGAAACAGGGTCTCACTGAACTGCTTAGCACCTTGCTTTTGCTGAGGCTGGCTTTGAACTTGAGATCCTCCTGCCTCAGCCTCCTGAGCTGCTGAGATTATGGGCGTGTGCCACCATGCCCAGCCTTTTTTGTATTTATTTAGAGACAGAGTCTCACTAAGTTTCTTAGGACTTTGCTAAGTTGCTGAGACTGGCCTTGAACTTGCGATCCTCCTGCCTCAGCCTCCTGAGCCACTGGGATTACGGTGTGTGCCACTGCACCTGGCTAGTCTGAATACTTGTGACTTGCACAAAGATGAGGTTTGAAACTGGAGGTTTAGACTGGAGGCATGTCCAAGGGACTGTGAGACTCCTGAGAGAAATGCCCACATGTGCCTCTGAGCAAAATTCTGGGTGTTCCCCTTTCAGCTCTCCAGGGCCCAGCTGTGCCTGTGGAAGATAGCAGACAGCAAGTCTCTTGAACAGATGAACAACCTTAGCCAAGGTCAGCTTCCTCCTTGGTAGTATGTGGATCCTCCAATCTCCCAGAGAGCTGGCTGGTGGAAGGATGCAGTGATTTGATACCCAGGAAAGGCCACCAGGGAAGCAAGCGGTCCATTTGTAGGACCTGCTCTTGGAAAACATAATCATCAGAGTCTCTGTGACAATCAAAGAAAAAAACTTAAGATCATCATTTGAAATTTTTATTCTGAATTTTTGGCTTGGTTCCCATAAGCAAACCAAAGCTCTCCCCTATAATACCACCTGGTAGCCTCCAGAAGCTTCTCTGAGCTCGCCCAGGGCTCCTAGAGTGGAGAGATGCTCTTGCTGCTGCCCTGCCCATGTGGGCCCCTTGGGTAGCCTGTTCCTCTGCATTCTTTGACCTCCTTGGCAACTGCAATAAAAATCTTTCACTGTTTGACAACAAAAGAGGCAGTGCAGCCTCAATTGCTGGAGAATTCAGGAAGCCTCTTTCTCATTTTAATTGGTTTCTTAATTGGACTGTTTATGGGTTGTGCAGTAGCTTGGGATGAAAAGGCCTGGTGAGCAATTATGTGCCTGGCTTTGCTATCTGGCAGGAGTTAATAGTTTAATAACAAGAAGGAGAAACCCCTCAAGTTCACCGGGATGCCATGGTTTTTGTTCTCGAGAAATACCTTGGTTCAAAAAAATCCCCAAGTCAGAAATGATGCCAAGCTGTGCTTCACCAGGAGCACTGGCTGATCACCGGGTCCTCAGGCTCCTTTTTCATTTAGTGGAACATGAAGTACAGGGGGCTCTCGGGGGGCTCTCAGGGGCCTGTCAGAGTTTTAACTGCTCACTGGCTGGAGATAAGGGGGTAAGCAGGGCCCTTGATCGGCCTGATTGATTCTCTGGAACGGAGGTTTGTCTTCCCTGGCGGGATGGATGACTTCATTCTGGTAGATGAGGTCACCAGAGTCAAGGCAGTAAAGCATCTGATATTCACGCGAAAGCCGCTTTCCAAAGCAGCCCCTGAACAAAAGCTGGCGGTGCGCCGTTTGCCTGCTCTCCATCAGCACCACCGGGTCTGCAATGGGATCCTTCAGCCTCGGGAAAATTCATTCCAGGATCAAACAGAGCCCCCAGTGCAAAGTGCGAAGCCAAATTGGATGGCTGTCATTTAAAAAAATTTGGGATGTGGGAGGGGACCTTGTGCGGGGGTGGGGGGGAGAAGGAGGAGGGGTTGCCTCTAAGGATTTGGACATTTGGCTGTAACAAGCTGAGTGACATTTTCCCATAGGAAATCATAGCCTAATTGTTGCCACATCGTTGCAACCGGGTCTTTTGTTATTTGAAACAAACTTGCTTTTCTCTTTACTGCGCAAGTCCCTGGTATCAATTTTCTGGTAGAGAAAGAGCAGATTTGGGAACTGGCTTCCCTCTAATCCTGCAGATTAGGAGTCACTTTGTCAAAATGCTACTGCACGGAGATGACTTACCCACGACATCAACACCAGGGGAGGGTTTGGGTTTGGGGAAATGATAGAAAAGGTTGTTTGTTTTTCAATAGAGGAATAACTAAAGATGACCTCCGCCCACCACCACAAATGACATGTCTTGAGCAAAACGGCAAAGCCTGTTTATGATTCAAGTCCAGAACCCATCTTATGCGACTGAGCTTTATGTGTTTTATTTACTCGCTGGTCCAGCACTGGGAGCTGGGTGGTGGATCTGGGCAGGTAGCTCAACTCCCCCAGCCTGGGTTTCCTTCAATGCAAATTAGCACAGACCCCAGTCCTAAAACTGCATGAGATTCGGTTAACCCCTTTTATCCTGTGTTGCAAGATGCATTATTCGGTGTCTCTCCAAGAAAGGAAAAAACAAAAAGCAAACAAAAATAGTGGTGATTAAACCATATCCCAAAGCTTTCTTATCATTTGGAGTTTTTGTTGAAAAAGTGTTTAAAAAAGATTTATTTAGACATAGCTTTTAATCAGGCTTTACCCTGGACCTTCATCAAAAACGGAAGTGGGCTCTAGGGGTTAAGGTAATGACCACTGCTCCTATAGCTGCACCTCGAAGCAACTGTCGGAGCCTGCTGCAGAGATGCATGCTCTGACTTCAGAGCTGTGCAGATGGCAAATGTGTGCTTTAGACCTAGGGAAAAGCAGGAGCTTGGTGCATTGTAAATACTCAATAAAAGGTAAACGTGATAGTATTAATTATTATTCCCAGAGGGACTGTAAAGTGTATAGTTTCAAGTGTTCTCCTTCCCCATTTAAAATTTTTAGTTAATTAATTTTGCCATACTGGAGTTGAACCCAGGGGCACACTGCCACTAAGCTGCATCCCCAGGCCTTTTTTTTTTTTTTTTTTTTTGGTACTGGGAATTGAACCCAGGGGCACTTAACCACTGAGCCACATCCCCAGCTTACCTGCCCCTGCTTTATTTTTCTATTTTATTTAGAGACTGAGTTGCTCGAGGTCTTACTAAGTTGCTGAGGCTGGCTTTGAACTCATGATCCTTTTGCCTCTTGAGCCACTGGGATTACAAGTGTGCACCACCACACCTGGCCCCAACCTTTTTAAATTTTATTTTGAGAAAGGCTAATTTACTGAGGCTGGCCTCAAACTTGCGATCCTCTGGCCTCAGTCTTCCAAATTGCGAGGATTATAAACATGTGCCACCACACTTGGCTCCCCATTTTTAAATAAAGGGGAGGACTCAATGAGTTTCCATGTCTGAGTTTCCCTGGACAAAGACAACCCCACACTCCCCCTGCTTCTGACCACCCAGGGGCTCATCCAGTCCTTCTCCTGGGGGCCTTCTTGGCCAGGCTTACATCACAAGTCTGTCTTTGAAGAAAGAGAATGGGATGCTTTGATTGGCCAGAACTGAGTCATGTGCTCACCTCTGTTGCTAGGGACAGAGTTGGTTCGCCTAAAAGTACATAGCCCAGGAGTGGAGAAGTGATTTTCCAAAGAAAGTTCAAGTTGGTGTATTTTGCAAAAGGAGAAATGCTTTGAGGCAGTTGAAACCATTTGCATGGACTCAATTTGGGCCTCAGATAACCACAGTTATTTCAGCAGTTACATTAGATTTCAGACCCAGGCATTTAGGGAGTCCCTGACGGTGTCCATGAGGGGCTAAGCAAATTCAGATGCATCCTGGCAAACTGAAAACAAGTAACAAGGTTTCTAGAAGCAAGACCCACAGCTCCCCATGGAAGATGGAGAGTCCTTAGCATAAGGAGCAGGGTGTCTCTTCCTACACATGCGGGTAAGGACCGTGTACCAGCACTGAGCACTTGTGAGAGGTATTGACTCAGCTGGGTAAGATCACCCACCAATGTTGCATTTCTTCTTTCACACTGCTGGCTACTGAAAAAAAATACAGTCAAATACATCTGAAACACTTTCATCAAGGTTAAGAATTCCCCAAAAGGACAGCAGCCATCAGTTAAAGAGATTTCAGTGAGCATGTTGTGCCATCTTCTCATTCATTAATCACTAATTCTGGGTTCCTTCCTTGAAAAAAAATTTTGCTAGCTTCAAATTCTGCCAGCTTTAAAGCATCATCTACTTCTCAGAGAAAAAATATTTCAATATTATCAAGTCTTCTACAGTTGTATTCCCCAAAATATGGGTGTGAAGTATTGTGATATAAAAAAAAAATTCCACTATTAAATAAGTTGGTAAAATACTGGGATCATTTGTTGCAGGACTTCTCAGAACCTTTAAGGATGATTTGATTACTCAATAGTTACTGAATTAGGAATTCATGTGTCTTTCATGAATTATTTTATTTATTCTATCAACATTATAAATCTTTACAAGGTAAGGAATAGTAATGTTATTTCCATTTTATAGTCTAAAAAATGAGGTGTATATATTTAGCAACTTGCAAAAAGGTATGGTCAGAATTCAAATCCAGGTTGACCCCCAAAGCTCACATTTTTAAAGCTGGCTCCATTTGAGTGTTGATCAGCTTTGTGAATCTCCAAGAGAGAAATGAAAAAAGGCATTTTTTTTTCAAACTTTCTTACCACAAATCCCTTTGCTATGGTTTGAATATGAAATGCAGCCCCAAGCTTCTGTGTTAATGCTGGAACATTCAGAAGTATAATGACCAGATTATGAGAGCTGGAACCTCATTGGTCCACACTAGTTTGAATGACGGGGTGGTAACTAGGCAAGTGGGGCATGGCTGGAGGAGTAGGTCTCTGATGGCATATCCTAGAACGGTGCATCTTCCCAAGCGTCCTTTCCCTCTCCTCTCTGCTTCCTGACCCCACCATGAGCTGGGCAGCTTCCTTCCACTGGGCCCTTCCTCCATGATATGCTGCCTCACCCTGGGCCCAGAGCAGCAGAGTCGCTGTCTACGGACTGAGACCTCCCATAAGCCCCAAATAAACTCTCCCTCCTCTGAGTTGTTCTTGTCAGGTATTTTGGTCAGACCAACACAAGACACCCTTTTTTTATAGGATCTCATGAAGTTAAGCTTGTAGACCTCCCCTGTGGGAAAATGCTAGCCTAAACCGGTGCCCATTCCTAAGCTCCTCTGACCCAACATTTATAGTAGCTAAACACCTGGCACATTCCAGAGACGTGTCTGGGGCTGGGGCTGGGACAGGACTCCTCTCTCAAGGGAGCCCACCGTCTTGAAGATAAGAGGGCAGGCTGTTTTGTACTGTGTTGGAAATAAGAATTATGAGCTATGGGCAAAGAGAAGGGCAGGAGGAACCACGTCTACCCGGGGGCTCCCTGGGACATTTTGAAGAGGAGCTAGGTTTGAAGTGTGGGCTGTCCTGGCTGAACAGAGCCTGCCAAGTGCAAAAGAGGGGCCGAGACACTGCAAACATCTAGCTCTCTGCAGCCCCTGCGGGAGGTAGTGTTGTTCCAGGAACAACCACATGGCACTGGGTGCTCATGAGAAACCCTCAGACTGGCCTCTCAACCCTTCTCCCAAAGCCACTATAACCAAGAAAATGACATTGCAGGAGGTGCCCCGGGCACCAGCCCCTGGGAAAGGGGCCCGTCAGCCCCGCCGTCCTTGGACGCTTTCAAAGGAGACTGGAGGAGTTCTGCCGGGCCTTGGGCCCGCCCAGAAGCAGATCCTAACTGCCAGCAAGGCCAAGGCCACTCTGCACAATGACCCAGTACGGCTGGCCGCAGCCTGGGGAAACAGGGCTGCGCATTGGCTGACTCTCCCCTTCGGAAGGTGGAGTCCGCTTCCCCCCGCCTTGAAGGTGGTTCTGACCTCGCGACTCCGGTCCAATGAACCGGATGGCACAGAAGCGATCCGTCTTTGGAGACTCCTTCATGAGAAGGTCGCAGCTTCTGCCCCCTTCTGCTGCTTCTTGCTGTCCCTTCCCTGGGCTTCTCTCCCCTCCTTTCCCTCTTTCTCCGTGTATCTGTGTGCCTTTCCTCCTGTCTCTGTGCACAGTTCCTTCTTCCTGGCCCCAAGCTCACCTCTCTGGATGTTTGCTTTGGAACCCACATGTGCTGTGAGGAGGCCCGCACTACCCAGAGGGGCCACAGGCAGGAGTCCAGCAGATGGCCCCCTGCGGGCTCAGCCGACAAAGGCCCCTGTGGACTCAGGATGTTGTGCATTTAACCTGCACAAACTGGACTACGAGGCCCGGGAGTGTGGTAGTTGGAGAGAGGCCTGTAGGGCAGGCCAGAGGCCCGCGCCCATCTCTTTTTAAAAAAGCCTATTTGTGCCAGGGCGCCGTGACACAGGCCTGTCAGCTGCCTGGGTGGCTGAGGCAGGAGGATCGGGAGTTCAAAGCCAGCCTCAGCCACAGAGAGGGGCTAAGCAACTCATTGAGACTCTATCTCTAAATATAATACAAAATAGGGCTGGGGGGTGGCTCAGTGGTTGCTTGCCTCCCCTGAGTTCTTTTCCTGGTACCCCCTTACCTGTTCCCCCCCAAAAAAGCCTGTTTGTATGTTTTTCTTTTTCTCTCTGCCCTATGGGAAGAGAAAACAAAACAAACAAACAAAAAATCCAGGAACAGCACAGTTTATTTGGGGCATTAGAGCTTAAGAGAGATCTGGTCCTAGAAACAGTAAGGCTCCACCTTACAGAGATTAAAAACCTCTCTAGCAGGTACTGTGCCAAGTTCATGTCTTCAAAGTATCTGCTCAAAGCACAGCAGTGATTAAAAGTGTTCAGGAGAGGGTTGGTGACTTCCTTGGCACTACCAAGCACTCCTCTGCATACAAACCTTGCTCTGCTAAACCTTTAAACGAGCAGGACGTTTCTCTTGATTCAAGAGCAGCTGTGTCCCTCAGGGCCTGGTGACAAGGCAGCTCTCGTCTCTGCTGAGCAACCCTGAAGATCTCATCTGACAGTTTCAGAACCTGCTGGACACAAAGCCAGGTGCTAGGTGAGGTGTGGACAAGGGGCTGGGGAAGCTGTCTGCCCTGCACTTAATGAACTTCCAACCCAGGCTGTCTTTCTACCACCCCTGGAGGCCTCTGCCCAGTAGGGACCCCACAAAGCTGTCAATTTTCAATTACAGGTTGGAAGGATCTTTCCTGATCTTTCTCCTTGGTAAAAGGTAATTAGATGTAGCTTTTCTTCAGCACTTCAACAGTTGGAGTTGAAATGAAAAAGGTTTCCTTTTTAACTATCAGTTAAGGAAAAGCTTGAATTCACCAGGAGGCACGGTGGCCCAGAGCACCCTGGGAAGTGATGTTTGTCGGTCTTCATTTCCCCACAGTCTCTTGCTTTGAGGTTCCATGAACCTGTAGCTGAGAACAAGGCCATGTGGTCTGAAGGGGCAGCGGGGGTAAATAAGTAGTCACTGGAATCCGTAATGACTATTGCACTACATGAAGTGCAGGGGACTCAGGGTGTGTGGAGGGTGGACCCTGTCTGTGGAGTCTGGATTCTTCTACTGCTATTGCCAACTTGCCTGGGCATGTGCAAAAGGGTCCTTTCTGAGTCTGGTGGAGGCCTTGCGAGACAGCTGGGTTGGAGGAAGTTGTCAGCCCTCTTTCTTTATAACCAGCATCCATGTCATTCCCCATGGGGCGCCTTCAGCAGGTGCACGAACGCACACCCCCACCCCCACCGCAGTCCGCACAAATAAAATCCTAAGAATGGCCAATATATTCTGCAGAAAGTCACAATAGCCTGTGAGAAGAAATGCATAAACTCATAACTTCCAGCCTAGGCTATTTAGCATCCCATTAAAAATATTCAAAATATAAATAAAAATTCATGGGAATAAGTAATATTCAATTTAGAATTTATGGCATTTTAAAATAGGATGATTTCCTCAAATGTGCAATAAATTTGGTTTTGTGGAATTGCACTTGCCACCTTATCATGACGGTTGCTTTATCTACACAGCCCACCAAAGCGGAGTCACTTTATAGAATCTAAATTCACAAATCAACTGTCGTCTTCACTTCACTGATTCATTGCTGATGGGCCTTTCATAAGGTAAAAAAATAAAAAAAAAAACCCTTCTGAGTTGACAAGAGTAATAAATGGGGAGGTTAGAGCTACCCATCCATCCAGCTGGCCGGCGGACCGGCCTGTGGTGATACATGGCAGAATCAACTCATAAACCAGCCGCATCTTTTGACCTCGGCGGAGTAAATGGAAACAGAAGAGCATTTATGCTGATCGCTGTGTTTGAGGAGGATGATCCGACCAGAGAATTAGACAGACCCAAGGAACACCTTGGAAATGAGAAACCGGAGCAGGAGAATCCCAAATCCTACATTTTAGAGAGGGGCATTCTCTTTATCCATTTTTACTGTGTCCAGTGTCCCTTTGTTTATGAAGGTGGAGGAGTGCAGGGCACACACCTGAAAGGGCACCTTCGAATCTGCAGAGAATACACCCCTAAACCATCAGCAGGAAGGGAGGACTGCAGACACCTCTGGAGCTGCCTCTGCCCAGTTTTTATGAATGCCAAGTTCAAGCCATAAACAATTCAAGGAGAACCCTATCCTGTGCGTAAAAGAAACTACTAAGTCACAGCCTGGAAGCTCTTTTTTTTTTACTTCTTTAATTTTTTTCTAGTTGTAGATGGACACAATACCTTTATTTTATTTATTTATACGTGGTGCTGAGGATCGAACCCAAGGCCTCACATATGCTAGGCAAGCGCTCTACCACTGAGCCACAACCCTCGCCCTCCCCCCTCCCGCCCCAGCTCTTTCTTAAAAATGTAGAACTGTTTTTTTATTTAACAAAACTAGAGATTTAAATTTAAAAAAAATCTTCATTTATTTAAGTGTGATCTATGGTTTGCACTCTGTGTTTTTTTAAAAAGGGTGTACCTTATAAAATGGAAAAGCATTTTAACTTCCTAATAAATGATATTAAAAGACAAATACAACTCGTAATCATGTTTGAGAAAAGAGCAAGAAACAAGTTCAGGGGCATGGTATCCATGACACATATAAGTGCATAGATTTTAATTTTCTGAGCTCAACTCTGGGACAGAAAGAACACCTTAGAATCCAAAATGACTAATGGGATTTAAAATGTCAGATGGGATTTATAAAAAGATCTCTGCTTGTAAGGCATATTCAACAGTAGGGCTATATTTAAGCAAGTGCTAACTCTGACCTCATAGTTAGAGTCTGGACTCAAATATTTCCTTGGGAAGACGAATGTATTTCAAGGAACAATTTTTAATAGAGAAAATATTGCAAAATTGGTGCAGAAAAGTAGTCCAGAAAAGCACATTAGCACCAAAATCATCCTGCTATAACTTCTCATCTAGTATGTATTCACTCTCACAAATGTTCACAAGGAGAGCTATCTATCATTTTCTGTATTTTTTATTTATTATCCTATTTTTTTTCTTTGGGTGTTGGGGATGGAGCCCAGGGTCTTGCACATCCTAAGCACTTGCTCCATCACTGAGCTACACCCAAGCTCCCCATTTGTATTTAATACATTTTATTTTGCTGTTCGCTTTGTGTTCACCGTGATTTTAATTTGTCTTGCAATTGAAACTTAATGGTGACATTTTATCTATCAACGAAGGCACTATAATTTAGTGTATCATTCATGTAATTTATACTTGTTGGACATTCCAGGCAACTTTTAAATTTTCAAATTATGGATGCTCTGATTAATAACTTCAGATTTGTGAAAAATATGCTCATTGACTTTTAAAATTCAAGGGAGTAGTTAAATAGCAAATTAAATACAGAGAATTAAGCCAGGTGCGGGGCTCACGCTTGTAATCCCAGGACTTAGGGAGGCTGAGACAGGAGGATCGTGAGTTCAAAGCCAGCCTCAGCAAAAGTAAGGCACTAAGCAACTCAATGAGCCTCTGTCTCTACATAAAACACAAAATAGGGCTGGGGATGTGGCTCAGTGGTCGAGTGCCCCTGAGTTCAAATCCTGGTACCAAATTCGTGGTAGCCCCCCATACACACACAAAAATAAGAGACTGTAACTATGAATATGGCAGAACTTTTCAAAATTGTAAGGGATGCCACGAGCAGCTTCCTGTGAATAGATGTAAAAACTTGGAATAAAAATTTGATTAATAGAAATACGTAATAATCATCAAAATCGACGCTTAGAAGACCTAAGCAATACATTAAACAATACAATCAGAAGCTGCAAAACTATTTTCCAGAAATACCAGGCCAAAAATGCCTTTTTTTTCCCTTTCTTTTTTAAAAATTGTGGTACTCAAGACTGAACCCATAGGCCCTGTACCACTGAGCTGCATTCCCCGCTCTTACTATTTTATTTTGAGAGAGGCTCTTGCTAAGTTGCTGAGGCTTGTCTGGAACTGGCCTCCTCCTGCCTCAGCCTCCCGAGTCACTGGGGTGGCAAAAGTGCACCGTGCCCGGCTCCAGGTGATGTTTTAGGGAGCTGTGGTCAGCATCAAAAAAAAAAAAAAAAAAAAAAAAAAAAAAAAAAAAAAAAAGCCCTGCTAATCCCAATTTCATACAGTATATATCCCCAAACAGAAGGTTTTCTGAGATTAAAACAAGACAAGAAAGGATGCTCTAGAAAAGTAAAGAAATATGAGAGAACATCCCTTATGAACACAGATTTAAGAATCTTTTCCAAACATCTAGCAAGGAAGTGTTCATAAGCAGTGGAGTTAATTCCATCAAGGACGTTGTAATAGTAGAAAATAGTTGTGCAGTTTACCATATTAATAGATGCAATTAAAAAATGATCATAACAATAAATACAGAAAGAAAATTCTACATCAACTCAGTTCTTATTTAACACAAAAGCCATTACAAATTGGAAATAGAAAGGAACTTACTCACCTCGATAAATAGTATTTACCAAGAATACACAGTGAGTACTATAATTAGTATTAATACTTGAAAAACATTTCACTTAAGGCTGGTAAAAAGACATAAATGACCTCTATTATCATTTTTAGTCAGCATTATCTTGGAGGTCCTAGAAGGAAAAATAAAATAAAATAATGAATAGAAGAATTTTAAAAGTAGAAATAAAATTACATTAAAATTGCATTATTCATATAATGGTTTCTATAGAAAATCCAAGAGGATTGGTAAACTCCACAAAGTACAGAAGTGCTTCTGGATAAGATCAATATACCAAGAAACCCAGTTCAGTATCCACATACACTGTTACATACACTGTTCAAGTGTGGTTCAAGCTGAGCACAGTGATGCATCACTGTAATCCCAGCAGCTCAGGAGGCTGAGGCAGGAGGATCATGAGTTCAAAGCCAGCCTTAGCAACTTAGTGAGGCTTTAAGTAACTTAGTGAGACCTCCTCTCAAAATAAAAGTGTAAAAAGGGTTGGGGATGTGGCTTTGTGGTAAAGCTCCCCTGGGTTCAATCCTTGGTACCAAAAAAAAAAAAAGAATTAAAAAAAAAATCTCATCAATAATAGCAACTAAAATTTTGAAGTACTTGGGCTTACATGTATCCAAAAATGTTCAAGAACTTTAGCCATAAAAATTATAAAAATTTATGGAAGGTCACAAAATAAAATATTCACGTGCATATCATCAGTAACTTTGAACTACTCCTTCCCCTCTTGCCTCCTCCTCCTCCTCATCGTTTTGATGAAACAAGATTTTAAGTCTGTCTACTGATGCTCAATCCCTGCTGTGATTTTCTCCTGAGAAAAGAA
This sequence comes from Geosciurus inauris, assembly GCA_004024805.1. Lineage (NCBI taxonomy): Eukaryota > Metazoa > Chordata > Mammalia > Rodentia > Sciuridae > Geosciurus > Geosciurus inauris. The sequence continues at coordinate 41,962 of PVHX01003695.1, read as the reverse complement.
ACCTGGAAGATGTAGTCACCATTTCATCAGCTGCTAGAAACACATGCCCCATGATATTGCTCATGCCAGCATGAGGACATTTATTTACAGGAAATATAGAACAAGTGTTAATTTTTGAGGCTCTCTGAGGCCAGTCCAAATCGCAGTTTCTTACTCAGGGAGGAGGCCTCACCTGCTGGGGCAATGCCAGGCACCATGTGAGTGTGAATTGAGAATAGGGGTCTCTAGAATGAGGCAACCTGTGTAACTGAACATGACCTTGCTATTTTCTTGGGAATTCAGAGACGGTCCATTATGTCTGTGGTTGCAACATTTGCGATTCCTGAAAATGCCTTTCTAAGGATAAAGCCGAGAGTATCCCACTCAATGCTTGAGCCTATAATTGAATCTATATTTCTTTACTTCACAAATATTTATTGAGCATTTACTATGTGCCAGCTGGGATGGCAAAAGCTAGAGACAGAGTAGTAAACAAATCTGGTGAGAAGGCCTGGCCACCTAGTTAAGGGAAGCAGATGAAAATAAGACAATTTTTTAAAAAATTGTTACTTGGGGGTAAATGCTTAGGGAGAAAATAAGCAGGAATGAGATAGGCAGGATATGTGAGCTCGTAGTAGCTTAACGCAGAGGGGACAGCTGGCAGAGATGGCCAGGGGGATCCTGCTGAGGTGACACCTGAGTGAACACCTGCAGTAGATGAGGGAGTGAGTCAGAATGATAGTTCAGGGAACAGTGGAACAGTGCTCTGCAAAGAGGGAACGGCAGGTACAACTTCTTGGCTCATGCAGGGACCCCAAGAAGGCCATCCTGGCTGGAAGAAAACGAGAGCAAGGTCCTGAGCAGAATGGTGATGAGTTCTGACAAACGTTGCTAAAGGACCTCCAGCCACTCCACTGTGTGCAGAACGTGGGGGCTTTTGTGGAAGCCACTGCGGTCACTGCAGTACTTCTGCTGATCAACGGAGGTCCATGGACCGGGGAGGTGGTGGGGAGCATCCTGAAGCTTCCACGGTGTAGTCTTCCTCAGAAACCCAGGAGCTGGAGGCATGCCAGCCTCTGGGGTGCCTTCTGTGGCCCCTAAGAGCACCTTGGTGAGAAATCACATGCTCTCAGAGTTAGCTTTAGCTGAAATATTTGGGGACACTATTTTTAGAAGACAGCACAGTTAGAAGTGTGGAATGGAGTCTATTTTGTCTGAGCCTGGCTGAGGACACAGTTGCCTAGAAAACCTCTGCATTATTAGTCAGCATTCCATTACTATAACAAATACCTGAGACAATCAACTTATAAAGAGAAAAGGTTTGTTTTGGCTCACAGTTTTAGAAGTTTCAGTCTATGAATGGTTGGCCCTGTTGCTTTGGGCTGTGGTGGCATATCATGGTGGGAGGTCATGGCAGAGTAAAAGTATTCGCCTCATTGCTGGAAAGCAAATAGAGAGGAAGAGGGGAGGGCTGGGTTTCCACAATCCCCTTCAAGGCCACACCTCCAAATGACCTGGAGATCTCTCCCTAGGCCCCACCTCTTAAAGGTTCCACTACCTCCTAATAGCTCCCAGCTGGGAACCAAGGCTTTAACACATGGACGTTTTGGGGAAACAAGATCCAAACTATAGCTACGTTTCCTTAAGGCAAATCCATGCCTCCTCTGCAGAACCATTGGAAAGAAGAGTTTTCTAATGGCGTTCACAGCCTCTCCACATGTCCCCAGTTCTCACCAACATTCTGGAACAATCGCAGTTTAGTGATCCTGACTTTCTACCCTCTAGAAATGGATTCAGATAGAGACCAAAAAATGCCATGATAAATCCTTGCTATTCATTTACTTTCATTGACTTCCTATGTGCCAGGCACTACATTAAAACTTCAACATGAATTATTTTCTTTAATTCCCCCAAGCAACTCAACATGAGGAGATCTGAACAGTCCAATTTTACAGATGGAAAATTGGGACTCAGGAGAGGTGCAACTTGGTAGTATCTGCAAATCATTAACCAGTGGTGTTCCTATTTCCACTTGGCCTGACTTCAGAGACTTACGCTCTCTCCACCATCCCGCATTGCTTGAATTGCTGGGTAGAACTTTATTTCTGATGGTGGATGCTGTTTGACCTCCACAGAAGGCTTTTGTAGGCTTGGATATTATCTAAGCAGTAATTTTGATGTTTCCTTATTCTTAAGCAAGTGGCAGAGGATCAGTAAAGCAAGGATCAATAAACTTTTTCCTAAAGGGTCAGTTAACAAATATTTGAACCTTTGTGGCTCTATATCTATTGCAGCTGCTGCAAGTGGCAGAGAGCAGGGATCAGTAAACTCCCTAAAGGGTCAGTTAACAAATATTTGAGGTTTTGTGGTTCTGTATCTATTGCAGCTTCTGTAAGTGGCAGAGAGCCGGGATCAGTAAACTTTTTCCTAAAGGGTTAGTTAACATTTGAGGCTTTGTGGCTCTGTATCTATTGTAGCTGCTCAGTTCCTGTTGTTACAGAAAGCAGTCACAGATGTGGCACAATGGGGACTGGGTTCCAGCAGAACTTTACAAAAATAGGCTGGACCTAACCCTCAGACCATAGTTTATAGAGCCCTGTTGTCCATACAGGACCTAGGACACACAGGATCTAGGCCTGTGATCTCATGAGTGGGTCGCCTCCAAGAAGTTAGTTTGTCTCACCATCTATAATTGAGATAGTACCTTATTAGGTGGTTGTGAGGATTAAATAAGGAAATAGATGTTATTTGGAAATTCACAAAATGGAAATTATTATGGTGTGCCTATCCCCTTCAGGATCCTTTCATTAAAACAAACCTGAACTCACAACAGACTCCACCCGGTTCAGGTGTACCAGCTGACTTGAAGCTCTCAAAAGCAAGAGCATAGTATTTTGGATTAGATCAGATTAGTCAGCTCACAGTCTTCTTGTACTCACTCAGCACACGTTTAGGGAGCACCAGGGCATTGAGCAGGGCTGGGGATCCCCAAGTTCTCTCACGCTCTGTGCTGTTTGAGTTTAGAGGAAGCAGCCACGTTGGTTATCAATGAAAGGGGGGGAGATGGTCAGACAAAACAATTATTTTAATTGAGTGCTTTTGTGTTTTTCGAAGCAATCCACTCAGAAGCAGCTCCAAGGTCCTCAAGTACCATTCACATCTGGATTTGACTCCAATTGAGTTTGGTCGTTACAGTTTAATCACCAGGGTATTAATTGGAACACGAGAAAATACCTCCGGTCAGTTTCATTATCTAATGGCACTTGGGTTTTCTAATGCATCTTAATAAGAGCTGTTGCATATGCATAAACTAGTGTGAGTTTTATGAGGAACAGTTTACACTGATTAAAAAAAGGATTACAAAAAAAAAAAAACTGGCCACGTTCTCTGTAGGCTTCAAAAATACTTACTTTTCTTATTATTTTTTCCAAAGATGATTGTACTTTAAATTAAAAGCTGATTTCATTTAAAACTATTAGCATTTTGTTTGTCTCTAAAATGAATTGCTACCAAAATTCTCTTTTGATTTAATTTATATCTTTGAACTGAGTTCCCTAACACTACCAAGCATAAGAGATGCGTTCCCTAAGAGACTCATTCCCTGCCAATGTTAAATAATTTTTCAAGAAGTGGTAGCTCTCTGGTAGACCTAAGATTTAGCTTTCTTGAACCTGACTTAAGAATTGAGTGTACCATTTGCTAATTAAATTACTCAGTTCTAAAACTTTCTGTTTAAAACCTGATTTGATTAAAAGCCATTTGCAATGGTAGTTCACCCTGTGATTGCTGATGGTAGGGATGCTCATATTCCATGCTGGATATATACTCTGGATTCCACAAGGTTCTATTTCTGTTTTAAAGCATATTGAAAGCATAGTTCAAAATATTTAAGATGGAATCATATCAATTCATCAACTACTGATTGGATTGGATTCAAAATTTGAGGAGGGGGCAGGAGAGAAGGTAACCAAAAATAACAGACTCCTCACTTCATGGTAAGGAACTGTGAAAATACCACTTTTTTTTTTCCCCCAAAGTTGGCGATTGTTCAAGCTACATATGGTCACATAATCTTTTAAAAAGCACAATTCAAGTCTCGGTTTAATTATGTAATAGCATAAATGGAATTACGCTGCTGATGGAGTTTGGTGCTTTAGCTCAAACACACACCCACCAGGCTGGCAGAGTGACCGAGACTCAGTTCACATGGCCTTCAAAGCAGCCAGGGCACCTCCAACATGTGCCTTCCCTGACCTAAATCACAGTGGCCGGGCTGGATGTGGTATGGCCCTTCATAGTCATGGCGTCTCAGTCACCTTGTAAACATAGTCGTCATGCCAGGCTAAGTACTCTCCATTTTACAGGAAAGGCTTGTACCCTCCATTTCTCTTCTTTGTGCTTTGCAGGATTAGCTAATGGATACGCTTTGGCTCCTGGAGGGTGGAGACCACAAACTCTCCAACATTCTAGTCATTCTCTCCTTTCTGCCTTGGAGCTGCTGCATCACTACTTTTCTGCAAGGAACCTAAAAGACCTCAGGTCTGCCTCCCTGCTTTTATAAATGAGGCCAACAAAAATATAGGTGCGTACCTTTGGCCCAGGTCACACCCTGGGTGGCTAGAGCAGGAGCCTCTGCTTCTGATTCCAGCTCTAACCTCTGGGTCCACAGCACCTGCCAGTGGGCAGGTCACCGGTCTTCACCCTTTCTTGGCAGGGTGCTGTCAACACAGGCTTTCGTGGTGGCACTTGTCACTGTGCCATGCCCTGGTTTCCCCCAGTCAAGCTGAAATTCTTCAAGGGACTGTGCTTTATTCTGTCTGATCCTCAGCACCTAGAACAGGGTTTATCTCATCCGTAAGTGGAATGTGTCCTGAGAAGTCGCTATGCACAGGACACCGATGGTCAGGAAGCTTTATGGTTGTCAGCTGATGGAGATTTTTCAGATCAGGAAAGAGTACCTCGCCAAAGTTCGATCATTTGCCCAGGATCTCACAACCAGGCAGTGGAAAGAAATGGGATTCGGATCTAAGTTTGTCTCCTGAACCTGAATTCTTTGAGTCATACCCGGAAGTTGTGTGATGTAGGGTAGTTGATGGCAGGAGAAGTTCTTGCAGAAATCGTGTTTGAAGTCCCACGAGACTTGAAGGAGGGATTACCACCAGCTGGGAAAGCTCTTTGGCTTCTCTACCCTCCAGGATCTCAAAATGACAACTGAGTCTAAGAATGTTCCAGCTCCCTGGCTTTCCCACAGGCCTTGGTCCATGGCCTGGCCTCAACTTACTGCCAAAATTGGAAATTTCAGCAGAGAACTCAACGGCCTTGTTAATCAGAGAGAGTGCCAAGGTACTTCCAATAAGCCCCAAAGAGCTGCGCTAAAGCAGGGCAGGCGACAGACAGCCCCTGAGCCACTTAGCAAATGGAGTGTTAGCATCTCAGGTGGTGGGGAAACCTAATCATGGCTCATTCAGGGATCTGCCTGCCAGAAAGTCACTTGCCAATCCCAGCAACCTCTCCTTTTACAAACATCTCATTCTCTCACCTCAAAATCACTGGCCTGCCCCTGAAAGTTGTGAAGCCACTGTTTGATTGTTCAATTTCACTCTTACCAAATACATATTTATTGCTCATTAGATCAAACACCAAATTACATCATCTATGCAAAACTATATTTATGGTGATATTTGTGACCATTGAGATTGATATCATGGGACAGAGGGTTTCTCACAGCTTGCTAACTTGTTGATTCTATCAGACATAAGACTTCTAGTCCTAATAAACCAGTGTCACTTACGGAGTAACTCTCTTTTGCATTTCATATTCTATTACCATGTCTATTTTTAAAATTTCTATGATTGTATTCACTCTGTCACTCTTGCAGAAAAAAAATCTTAGAAATTAAAGACCATCTTTTTTTAATTTTAAGTAGACTAAAAACGATCATAGCTCATCATGTTTCCCTTTTTGCTTTGATTGCTAGGAAGCTCAGAACCCAAATTTGCTTTTAATTGTGGACATTTTCCTTTGACTGAGTGTGAGCTACCATTATTATTACCCACCACCCCTTATTTCTCGGCTTCATTCTTTTTCTGCTCTTTTATTGTTTCTGCTCTTTTTTTTCAAGGGAAGCTACCTTAATTCCTTTTTGAAAGGCAGAAGGGTATAAATAATTAAATTGTTCTTAACCCCAATGCACACTGCAGATAAATGGAGCCTTTCAAAAAATGATCCTTCCCTTCACTCTGTCATTCTCAAATTCCCAATGGCACATCCTTCCTCTGAGCAGAGCATCACTGGCTAGCTTGGTATCTTCCATTTGGCCTCCAGCCTAGACCTCAGACGCTGAGCTGAGTTAGAGCCCGTCCTTCAGTGCTCAGAAAGATCAATGTAATTGCCACTGGCAGGTCCCCAGCCCCTCCTGGAACCTCCATCCAACAGGTTACAGGATGGAGATATGTTGATGGTTGTTACCACGGATAAGAGTTGACATATAATCAACCAAGAATAGTATCTATTTTAATGTCTGAATTATTTTTTGCTCAGATTAACAGGCAGTGTCCTAAAACTCTCCCTATGACAGAAGACTATCTGATAAATCACAAATCAAAACCCTCTGAGCATCAGCGAAGAAAGTCTGAGCCACTTTGAGTTATTTTTCCTGCCTGATAAAACCATTATCACGTTACAGTGTTCACAATACTCAGTCCATCCCTTTGATCATCTTATAAAATTAATTGATCTTGCTTATCTATTGTTCTCTTTTAAATCATTTAATGGAGGATATTAAGAGAAGTAATGGTAACAACTAAAGCATTTATTAGGCTCTGATGTTCCAAACTTGCAATGTGATTTTTGTAATCTAAATTTCTCTATCACCAAATTCTATTCTTGTGGGAATTTACATATAAAGCACCTCCAGCCACAAATAATTTACTATTGCTCAGTGTCCTGAAGGACAGACATACACTGTGGCAAATCACTGCAGCCATACTTAATTTTAATTATTCTTTTAAATCAGATAGATACCCTACAGTGAAATTCTTATAATTAAATAGAAATTAAAAGTTTCTAAAAGCCTTAATTTCAACTTCAAATTTAAATGCAAATGGAAGAACTGGAACCAAAAGCTTCCCCTTCCCCCTCCCTCCTTCTTCAAAATTATGAGAGATTGTCTAAAAGCTTAAATCCACCATGAAACTTTATTTGGGCACTAAAGAGGTCTTGGGACTGAACTTCATTCCACTATGCCATGTCTGGCCAATGCCACTCAGGCACTCTGGAAGATCCAGTTGGCCCAAGGTGGCAGATGCCCAGGATAATTATTTGAGTTTGAGTTCCCCAAGAAGCAGGCCCCTCAGGACAAGGATTCACGTGCAGCTTGGAGAAAGGAGGCTCCAGAAAATAAAGGGTGGGAGCAGACCGGAGAAATGAAAGACTCAAAAGAAGACAGCAAATCATTATCTGTTGTCATGAGAATAAAACTGGGCCTCCATCCTGCTGGGGACTCCAGAAACCCGTTAGAACACACAGGTCTTGGAGTCCTGGCTGAGGGGGAAGGGAGCTTGGGTATTTATCCACCAATCCCCACCAATCCTTAGTGTGGGTTCTTTCAAAGAGGATCAGTGTTCCATGTGTGAGCCTCACAGTGGCCTGGCCCGAAAAGACACCCCAAGCCAAGAGAAGCAGGCACTGAGCATCCCAGAGAGTCCTGACACGACGAGGTCCAAGAGGACCCTCAGCATCTGCTACAAAGTTCCAAACCCGTGCGTATGGATTGCAGGCAAGCAGCACCTCATTTGACTCGAACAGTTGGTTCAAACCTTGGAAATGCTTACTTCATTACTACATTCTCTGGGGGAAAAAAATTGATCTCATCCATCTAGGACCAATAAATATGGTCACGTGTTGCTTAATGTTGAGGACAGTTTCTTAGAAATGCATCCTTGGGTGATTTTGCTGATGTGGGTTCGTCAGAGCACATTTATCCAAACCTAGATGGTCTAGCCTGGGTTATATAGTATAGCCTTGTGCCTCTAGGCTGCACACCTCTCAGAATGTGACCGAACTGAATACTATAGGCAAGTGGAGCACAATAGTAATTATTGGTGTATCTGAACATATCTAAAATGCAAAAAAAGCTATGGTAAAAATACAAGATGCTGAGAATTTTTGAGCTCTGTTATAACCTGGTGGGACCACCGTCCCATCCACAATTCCTTGTTGAAAGCATCATTGGGGAATGTGAGTGTATTCAGTGACGACGTCGTATGTACCGAGTATTTGCTCTGTGGTAGCCACGCAAGACCTTAAGAGTAGATTGTTTCCTTGGAGAAAGTGACAGCCTGTCCCCTGTAGCACAAGTGTGTCAACGTCTCCCCTGAAGTTCAGAGGAAGTTTGCAGCAAGAGGTTCTCAGAGCCCTGGGTGACTGTCCACAGGGTTATTCTATAGCAGTAGTTCCCAGGACAAGTCTGACCTCCTAGACTGCCCAGAGTCTGGCACAGGAGGCCCCCCGACAGCAGCCTCCACTTATTGTTCTGTATAGCGCATTTAGACTTGACTTCCAACAACCTTCCGGGCAGGGAACATCTTTCACCTAAGGACATCAAGGTTCAGCAAAGTTCAAAGACTTGACTCAGGTAACACGATAAGAGGCGAGTGGAATGTGAATGCAGACAGACTCATTCTGAGGTTTGGTCCCTTCATCCTCAGCACTGCCTCTAAATGCCAGCAAGCGCAGCGCCGACATCCAGCTCCTGGCTCCCATCCCTATGGACCTCCCTGTCCTGGTGAAATCCTGGGCTATCCTGGTCATTCAGGACCCAGCTTCTTGCTCCTCACAGCCTCCTCCTGAAGTCCAGCCCGCTCCAATCTCCAGGTGTTGCTCCTTCCTGCAGGGCCTTGAGTCTGAACTCTGCAGCCCAACATGGAACCCCACAGGGTCCAGGATCTCCGGCCACTGACAAAGGCCAAGGTTCTGAAGGTGGGGGACATCCAGAAAGATCAAATTTCCACCCAAGCATCATAAAAATGACCTCTGACCTGTTTTTAAAACTACATTCAAGTCAAAATGTTAGAAGGCATCCGTTTCTGAAACAAATCAACTTCGTTGCATTAAAAAAAAGGGCTCTGGAAGTTAACGTTGGCCGTGACCTCCAAGGGCTCTCAGGGAAATTTACTCTCCTCGTGTATGCCTGGTAGCTTTTCTGAATTTGAAAATCAAATGTTGTTTGCATCTGAAATCAGGCTTTCTTGTTGTCCTGATCCTCAAAAAAATGCTTGCTTGTTTTCACAAATGGTCACCATCCTTAAGGATCCGTGTTTCTGGGTCTTTCACACCCTGAACTCACAGGGACAAGAGCAAACAGACCTCTTCTCCCCACAGGACACCTCACATCTCTCTGCAGCAAACTCAAAAGTCTCTCATAGTAGGTGGGTTATGACAGCATGGGAACCAGGTCAGGAAGGAGCCACCTGGAGGTCACATGCCTCATCTCCTGGGACCACCCCCTTCTCAGCTCCAGCCAGCTGTGGCCCTGCGGAGAGGTGAGTGCCCTTCTTTCTACTTTGGAGGGAAAGCCAGAACTTCATATTTTATTATAAATCCCCCTCCTGGTTTTAGAGGTTGATAATTACTTTCATTATATTTTAAAATTCACACACATACACGTTGCGATGACCCAGCCCATGGGCCACCAGATAGTGGAGTGTGGTCAGCAGGGTCGGGCAGTCATGGCAGTGTGTCATTGAAGGGCATAAGTCTGTCACCTGTCAATGATGGCTGAGTTTACAATTTTGAAATCTACACCTAAGCTGGAGGCTGTACTTGTGGAAGGGTTACATTTTTCTGTTGCAGGTTTCCATAATTAGTTCTTGTGCATTCTGATTTTTCTTCCCAATACTGTGAGCATCCAGAGGCATCCTGTGCCTGTCCATTGAATGATTCTTGGGCTCAGCAAAAATTGATAGGCAGCTATGACATGCCACGCCCTGCTCCAGACACCGGGGGAATCACAGTTAAACAGAAAGGGCAAAGTCAAGGCCTTCTATAGGAGGACGACCACCACATGGGATTACAGGATTCAAGGCCAGTGCTGAGGAGAAATGGAAAGGCCTGACAGCCAGCTGCACAGCTGGCAGTTCCCTTTGGTTACAACTGGGACACTCATAGTCATTTCCAGAACCACATACTGGGCTGTCACCCGAGCTAGATTGAATACAAACCCCACCGCTTTTCCTGTTCTGTCCCTGCCCCTGCTCGGGAGCTGTACATGCAGCTTTGATTGTTTCAGTAAAAACCACTTAGCAGACAAAATATCTCCCTTCAAAGAGTGATCAGCCCTTAACCTGTCCTTTCAGGCTGAAGTCGCTGGGAGATAGCGAAGGGGCACGCACGTTATTTGACAAGTGTTACATCTGCTCCAACAGCGGAGGCGCAGCCCTCCAGCTCATTGCCTGGTGCCACTTTGAACCTGGCGTGCTCGCGAGGAGGCGTTGGTGGGTAACAGGAGCCTGAGCGCCGAGAGCTGAAATGAAGGGTGGAGGGACGGGAGAGCCGCAGAGAGATGATCTGCTGTGATTATGACCGTAACCCTAACACCAGACTCTGACACTCATTTTGCTCCAGAGATGGGCACATACGGTGCAGGAGTGTTGGGGTTGGGAGAGCCAAGACATTTCAAAAATATGCAGCGTATCCAAGCGAGTCTTCCTCTCACCTCCATTTCCATCCTCGCCCATAGGATGCAAGCTCATGGATATGTGCAGGGAGCCGAACACAGTGTCCTCGCCAAGGCGAATTCAATATGATGGTGGTCAAAGTACTAGATTAGGATTAATAGGTTTCTGGGATTTAGGGCGTAAATCCCAGATTTGGAGTTAACCAGTTGTAACAGAAAACAAGTGTTTAACAAAAGCTGTTTTAATTGTTTTCTCAAAATTTTAAGAAGCCTCTGACTTCAGGCAAGGCTTGATCCAGAGGCTTAAACAAATTTTTCAGGACTCTGTTTCTAGCCAACTCTCGATTCTATTTCCCTCTTGTTAGATTTCTCTCTCAGGTCAGCTTTCTCTGGTTAGTGGCCCTTGGAAGATCCAGACTCACCTTTCATAGCCCCAAATCCAGCAGACAGCTTCCTTTCCCTAAGCCCCTTAAACAGAATTCTTATGCCAAGCTGAGTCACATGCTCATTTCTGAACCAATCCCTGTGGCCAGAGGGATGTAATTATGTGATTGGTCAGGTGGAAACAGGGGGTGGAGCCATCACCTCCCACACCACCCTGGGGGAGAAGAGCCCACCCGCCCTTAACCCTGGGGGAAATTTGCAGTGTAGTCAGTGGGGGATCCGATGAAAGGCCCAAAGGCCACTGCCAGGGAGGCCAGACCTTGGAGAAAACCCTGAGACTGTAGGGCGGCCGGAACTTGTGGTGGGGCTGGGGAAATGTGGGAAGGGACTTTCCAGAATCACTGTGGTTCATTCAAAGAAACGTGTGTCATTTTAATTCCAAAGAATTAACCAGATTTAACAATTTCCTGGATTAGTATTCTGGGGGCGGGGAGATGCCAGGCAAACATCAGGCACTTTGGAATTCGATTCCTGTTGCCAGCACGCTGACAAATGGCCAATATCCATGCGGCGGGCATTGCTAAGTACCTCGCATATTCATGCTGGCTTCACCGGAGCAAGAGTCCACTCCTGCATATTTATTGGGAAGCTGCGCTGCCCCTCACGCCCTGCGTCGGCTTGCCCCTCTGCATGTTGACTTCCAGGCCCCGTGGACACTGATGTGAATAAAATCATAACCGCAACAGGAAGTTTGTAATGTAACTGGGAGCGAGAACCCACCGTGGCATGTCCTGGCCTGCCTCCCGCCACTGATCCGGTTCTGGATGGCTCCTCCAGCTCCTCTTGCAGATCCTCACCTTCAGGAGGCCCAGGTCTGCCCTGCACTGGTGACCCTGCCAAGCAGTTCAGGGGAGAGGAAGAGAGGTCCTGGCTCCACTGGAGAGAAGAGGGGTGCAGGAGGGAAGCTGGGGTCCAGCGAAGTGGCAACAGATGGAGCCCACACCTTTTGCCACAGGGCTGGACACACACAGCGTCTGGGCATGAGTCACCACGCCATCAGCCCGGAGCTGGGTCTTCTGACGGATCATCCGCCAACCACACAAAGACCTCACTGTTCTGGCTTTCTGAAGATGCCGGGCGGTTGGGGCACGAGCCGGGGCTCGCAGGGCACCCCCAGGCTTGGGAAATCTGCTGCTCGCCGATGGCTCCGCCTGACCAACCACGTGGGACTGGGAGCAGCCTGGCTGCAAGGACAGAGCCACCATCCTGGTTGTCTCCAGGGAAAGGGGACCTGGGCTCCTTCCTGTTCCCCAGGTGTGGGGGCTGATGGCAGAGGAAGGGACAGCAGTGATGAATACACAAAAAAGAACCGGGCTCGTTGACCAGTTAGAAACAGCTGTCATGGGCAACGTTCTTAGAAGGCTCCAGACTCCCAGAACATGGCCTAGGGTCTAGACCCAAGGAGTCACCACGTCTGTGCTTAGAGTTCCCAGTAGTGTGTGTGCGAGCAAAAAAAAAATGTATACATATGTATATTTCCACATTTTACAGGTGCATTTTAGTTGTGCACATGGTGGGATTGTTGTTACAGATTCTTACCTGCTCACAATGTCACGATCTACCTTGGCCAATATCACTCCGCTCACATCCCGCTCCCTCTCCGCTCCGCCCCATCCTGTCCCCTTTCTCCACGCTACTGATCCCCCTTTGATTTTCAGGAGATCCCCACTTTACTTTTCTTTCCCTTTTTCCTCTCTAGCTTCCACATATGAGAAAAAACAGCGACCCTTGACTTTCCGAGTTGGCCTTATTTCACTTAACGCAATGCTCTCCAGTCTCATCCGCTTTCCTGCAGGTGATCTCATTTCGGTTTTCCGTATGGCTGACGACAGCTCCATTGTGTATAAATACCACATTTTCTCTACTCATTCGTTGCTTGATGGACACGGAGGCTGGTTTTGTAGGTGGGCTATTGTGAAAGGAAATGTATGTGTGTGTATATATATATTTAATTTTATGTTTTAAATTGTATTTATTTTTGGCCTCTGGAGGTGACACTCTGCTGGGGTGTTGGGGTTTCCTGAGTCCAGTGTGGAATCTGCTGGGATCCGCACCTCTTCCCCTCCGGTGGAGGCCACCAGCCTGGAATCCTGAAGGGTGAGTGGAGGTCAGCACGATAGGCCCTCGGGAGCTCTGGTGGGGATGCTCCTGGACAGGACCTGGAACGAGATCAGCCAGTCGATCTGGATTCCACCCTCTGTGCTGGGACGGGGGCTTCGGCGGGAGATGCTCAGATTCAGACGTCCTCCCGGAGGTCCTGCCTAGGAGGCAGGTGTGTGATCTGCATGCCCCTCAGTACCATGGGCAGCACCATGTCCTCAGAAGAGACCATGAGAGCCGCGGCCCCAAGGGAGAGGTGGCCTGGCGTGGGAGGGAGGAGGGAGAGTCACCTGGCAGGTGAGGAGGCCACGAGCTCACACAGCACTTACTCTGTGCCAGGAACTGGTCCAGGAGCTGCCCACCATTTCGTCACAAGCCTGTGAGGCAGGCACAGCTACTGTCCAGGTGAGAAGACTGAGGCACAGGGACAAAACATTTTGTCACCCCTGAAGGAAATCTCAGCACCATTAGCAATCACCTCCCCCCAACTTCACCGCTTTCTAGCTCCTTGGAGACACTAATCGGCGGGGGGTCCTTGGGTGAGCTTCTCCTTACATGTTGCACCCTGGGCATCTCCCTTCACTTAGCCCCAGCCCTGCACTGAGAAGTCAAGTAACGTGGTGAAGGTCGCACAGCTAGAAAGCGGCAGAGCGGGGATCTGGAGCACAGCATTCTGGCATATGTGTGAGGACAGGACTGAGCCATCCTGCATCTCCACAAACGCTTACTGAGAACCCACGGGGAGCCAGGCTGTGCTGTATGCTTGGAGTATGATGGCGGGAAACCATGCTTGCTTTATCCACTAAGCAAGTGCAAGGGAACAGCTGTGATAGGCACGGCTAAAGCAAGATCCCTGGTGCTAGGAAGATAGCCACAGGGGCCCCTGAATCAGCCAGGTGAGGGCAATAGTGGGGACAGCAGGGACAGCTTCCTTGATTGACAACTAGGCAGAGCTCAGGAGCCTGAACAGGAGTTCATTAGATGAAGAAAGGAGAGGAGTATCACAGGTGAAAGGAGTAGCCTGTGCAAAGTCCCTGTGGCAGGAGGGAGGGAGCATGGCCTCACCTCATGGTCATTTCAACACTCCAATGAGGGGTGAACACAGCCTTGGGGTCTCCAATAAGGAGTTTGGTGTTTATCCTGCAGGTGATTGGGGTGGGCGTGGAGGAGCTCCAGAAAAATAAACAGATGCAGAACCATTTGTGTTTGGGAATTGGTAAAGGAATTTGGTGGGGAAGGAGCAGAGCAGGTTCCTGAGATGAGGCAGAAGGGTGGGGAGTTTGGAGGGCCCAGGATGGTGAGGGAGAGTCTCCCACCCTGCAGGCTGGGGACTCCAGAAGAGCAGGAAGCAGGAGGACCGGCCAGTGTTCTCAACAGAGAGAGGGAGTGGAGTCAAGGAGACAGGTAAGGATTCTGTTTCAAGAATGGAAAAGTCTGGAAGAGCCAAGCATGGAGCCTTCAGAGGCATCAAGATGTGCCAAGATATGACGCCAGCTGGGCACAGAGAATTGGAATGGGACAGTAGTAGTTGTCGAACACTGATTAAACTTCATCATTCTGGTGAGTGTGGTTTTAGTTTGCATTTCCTTGATAAATAATATTGAACATCTTTGCATATTCTTATAGTCATTCACATATCTTCTCTTCTGAAGTTCCAGCTAGAGCCTTTTGGCCATATTTTTGGTTTGCTTTTGTTTTGTTTGCCCATTTTGAAAAATCATTTGTATTTTGTTATTAATTTATAGGTGTCTTTATATATTGTGGACCTTTATATATGTTTTGTGACTCCTTTCTCCCAATGGATGAATAATCTTTTATTTTTCACAATGGCTTCTTTTAATGATGTTTTTAATCTTTTCAAAAAATTAATTATTTCTTTTCTTTTTTCTTTCTTTCTCTACCAGGGATTGAACCAAGAAGAGCTGAACCACTGAGCTACATCCCCAGCCCATTTTATTTTTCATTTTGAGACAGAGCCTCACTAAGTTGCTGAGGCTGACTTTGAATTTGTGATCCTCCTTCCTCGGCCTCCCAAACAGCTGAAATTACAGGTACACACCACCATGCCTGGCTTTAAAAAAATTATTTATTTTTAATTGATGGATAACATCACATATTTTTTGTGCGTACAATGTGATATTCTGAAGTGTGTACAAGATTATCCAAGTCTTTCCTTCCCATGGTTTCAGTTTCCTGTCACCAACTGTGGTCTCAACATTTTAAATGTTGAATTACAGAAATAAACAATTAGTGAGTTTAAAATCATGCCTCCACGGTTCCCAGAGTGTGAACCATCCCTGTCTCCAGTCTGTTGCCTGCTATAAGGGGCCGCCTGCCGGCCAGTCACTGAGTCACTGTTCTAGGTATCAAATCTTTCACTCACTGTCTGGCCTCCCAGGAAGTGTGTTCAGGAATCCCTTGTTTTACTTAATAATGACCCCAAGGAGCATGACTGCTAGTGCTCCCAACTTTATTCCAACATATTGTTCCATTGGTTCTGTTTTGCTCTTAGTTTGGTTGTTTATCTCTCACTGAGCCTAAATTATAAATGAAACTTTATCATAGGTACAAACACATGAGCAAAAACAGCATATCATATCAGGCACCCACTGGGGGTCTTGAAACAGGGCCCCTGTGGATGAGAAGGCTACTGTCTATGTGAAGTAGCTTAATCTGGATGATTGACAAATACGTCACCTCACATAATTATCATGTTTGTTGTGAAAGCATGTAATACCCATCTACGCTTTTCAAGAATATGACATATCATTATTAACTATAGACACGTTTCTGTGTAAAAGGTCTCCTGGAATGAACTCTCCCTACCTGACCATAACTGTAGACGCTTTGACTAGCTTCTTGCCATTCCCCTCACCCTTCCAGTCTCTGGTAACCATTCTTATATTCTCTACTTCCATGAGGGCAACTGTTTTAGGTTCTATGTATAAGTGACAAATGCATTTGTCTTTCTGAACCAGGCTTATTTTAGTTAACATATGTCCTTCTGGCTCATCCATGTTGTCACAATGATGGGATTTTATTCTTTTTCCTGGCTGAGTAGTACTCTATTGCCTATAGGTACATTATTTTCTTTACTTATTCATCTGGATTTTTTAAAGCTTGATGTACTTTAGTTTATCAATATCTTCTCATTTATGGTTAATTCCAACCAGGCATGGTGGCGCACACCTGTAATCCCAGCACTTTGGGAGGCTGAGACAGGAGAATTGAGTTCAAAGCCAGCCTCAGCAACGTCCAGATGCTAAGCAACTCAGTGAGACCTTGTCTCTACATAAAACACAAAATAGGGCTGGGGATGTGGCTCAGTGGTCGAGTGCCCCTGAGTTCAATCCTCGGTACCAAAAAAAAAAAAAAGAAAGAAAGAAAAAGAAAAAAATCATTTATAGCTAGTTCCTTCGGTGTCCTAACAAATCTTGGCCTCCCCTGAGGTATTCTCCTATGTTTCTTTTAAGACGACGAGTAAGTTGAACTTTCACACGGTGGGTACATCCCCTGCTGATACCTTGGAGTTACTGGGAGGCCTGTGATCTGAAAGGTGGAGAGGATTATTTTTTCTTGCCAGCTTTTGTCCTCGTTCCCTCCACCTGGCAGTCCAGGACCCGGCTGCCACTCGCAATCTGCCCAGCAGCCAGGTCAGCACGTCGCCCGGGACTCAGGAGCTTCCAGAGGAACGAGGCAGACACCCTGCTCAGGGCGGAAGCAGGCAGGGCGTTTTGGGTAGTGTTCAATCATTTCTGGCACAGAGCATGGTGCTGGTGAAATCTTCCTTGCATTATCTTTATAAAATATTTAGTCTTTTAATTATGTGAACTGCCAGGGCTCTCGCGCCAGCTTTAGTCATTTCCCAGTTGGGCTCTCAGCACCAGCTCTCCGATGGCCTCTTCTGAGCATCTATCACGCGCTCGCCATCTCTCCAAACCCACGAATCATATTTAAATGCTTTCCATATCCCATCATTCTCCTTTTACTGCTCTATTCAGTTAATTACACTTGCTCCCGTTCATCTGAGACACAGTTTGGGGCTGGGATTTGGAGACAGAGAGAGAAAAAAGAAAAAAGAAAAGAAAAGAAAAACCATCTTCACTTTGGGGTTCCACCCAGGCCTGCGTCTCAGCTTGCTCTCAGGATTCTTCCCCAAACTGCTTCTAAGTGATTCCATCTGCCTCTGGTCGCCCCCATCTTTAAGCCCATGGGTAAAAATCCCTCTGTACAAGGAGCACAAGAAACATATACCCGGGATGTTTCTGAAGATGCTTTCATAGTGAGCATGTCTCTGAGATCCCCCCGCTCCGTCAACTACATGAGGCCACATGGGCTCAATGTCTACAAAGAATCTGAGAAGTTAGAAATGTGCACTGGCTCAGCCAGCTGGTGCCTAACGCTGCTGGTTAGAACAGAGCAAAACAAAAACAACCGGCAAAAATAAAAAGCATTTGCAAATGTGTGTGTGTGTGTGTGTGTGTGTGTGTGTAATTGGGGGCCACAATTAAGGTATGAGTCTAATGTTGGTGACAGGATCCTAACGCCGATGGCATGGAAGCAGAGGAGTATTGACCCAAGGCTGACCATCAGTCCACAAACCCGCCACCTCATTAAACAGTGACATAAAACTTAGCGCTAAAGCTAAGTTCATAGATATTCGGCACTGTGCCAAAGAATCAAAGCAGACTTCCTCCCTGTGCCTCCTCTCCTACTGCTGTCCTGGGCACTCTGCCTTAAGCACGTGGCCTCCTGTCTAGTCTCTAGGGACATGTGGACGTGCCCACCACAGGGCCTTTGCACTTGCAGTTCTCTCTCCTGGAATCCTCTCCCTAGATCCAGCTCCCTCTCTTCCTTAGGCCTGGGTTCCCCATGTCTCCTCCTCCATGAGATCTCCGGCTCCCTTATCTAAAATTTCAATAACCACCAATGTTTCATTCCCATCCCGCTTTCCTCTTTATTTTCTTCATTTTAGCAGTCATGACCACCAGACACACTATTTATTTTACTTACTTTTTTCTTGTCTTTTCCCCACTAAGATGAAGCTCCCTGCAGGCAGGGATGTTTGTTTTATGTTGTTCAGTGACATGTCTCCAGTGCTAGCACAAAGCTGTGCTCAGTAACCATTGATTAAATGCATATGTAAATGAAATTAAAGTAATTCGGACAGCTGGGAACACAGGAGCGTTCACCTGTGGGAGAATCACTGATGCACACGTGGAAACTGAGGGACGCCAAGGAAAGCGAAGTTGGTGATAAACTGTGCTGGTTACCAACTCATTATTCTGTCTCCTCCTTTTCCACAGAATTCTGGTTCAGGGAGAAAACCAGCCTGGCAGTCCAGAAACAAGTTGTAAGTTCCAGAAACAAGATGTAAGTGGCTGTTGTAGGATAGACTTTGAGAAAGTGCCCTTTTTTTTTTTTTTTTTTCTGACTCAGCTAGTGAAGACACTTTGCCTTCTCTCCTTCCCCTTCCTTCTTTACTAAAACTTAGATGCGATTGCTGGTGCAGCAAAGGCCATTTTGCGATGCAAAGGCAACCTCGAAGATGGACAAAACATGGTACAGGTGTTGACAGAGATGGGTAGAGGATGCGGAGAACGGAGCTGCCTCCTTCAGGATTTCATTGAATTAGAGAAAGAAGAATGAAACTCTGCCTGGTCTGGGTCATTGTTATTTAGGGTCTCAATGGCTAATAGTGGGGAAAAAAAGCTATTAATAACTCAAATTGTGGGGCACCACATTTGCTTTCTGCAAACACTCAGTGGTCATCCAGGGAACCTCTCTATGTGGATGATGAGCCTGACCAGAGGGCGTGGAAAACAAATTACACTAATAGCCACCTAAGGTGGCTTGAATGGTGAATCTTAGCCGCTTTCTTCTCTTGTTCAGAAGTTTGGGACTAGATCTTTCTAGAGGAAGTTAAACTCCTGTGTTTGGCACCTACCCCTCCCCTGGGTTTCTGGGAAGGGATCCTCCCGGGTGCCTTTCATCCACAGAGTGAAGAGGATACCCTGGTCTTAGTGAAACGTAACAGATGATTGGTCCACGCAGGAGCAGCTGATCCAATGTGGGCCAATCAGAGTCCCTCTCTGGGGGTCTCAAAATGAAGCAAGGTCTCCCTCAGGGTGGTGGACCCTGGACATATTTAGCAGGTCACATTTCACCCTTCAGAATGAGGAACAGAGAAATCCACAATGCAGAGAAAGTAGCAATTGAAGAAGACATAAAATATGTGTGTGTGTGGGGGGGGTTGTTGGGGACAGAGACAGGGAGAGGGGAGGAGAGAGAAGAGGAGAGAGAGAAGCTAAGAGCCCACCGGCTCCCTGAGCTTCCCCCAGGATGGCTCAAGGGTCTGCGTCCAGTTTATTCCCAGCTTTTGACTATAAGTTTCTAAGGCTTCTTCCCAAAGTCTCCTTACATATAAACTAGCCAGAGAACATTCCCGAAACTTACCAACAAAACTCCACTACCGCAGAGTCTCCACACAAGCTTTCAGCCTTTTAACAAGTTGCTGAAAATCATCCAGGTCTCCTCTTCTCTATGATCATTGTGGGAGAGAGCTGGCCTGGGCGCATCCACAGTACATAATGTGCAACAAATATCAGGTTTGTCAATCATGTGGCTTTGGCCATAGTTCCATCTTGTAACAAGTTCCGCATTCCTGTGAATAGCCACAGGATACTAATAGAACAGTCACACCCTATGCACCCTGTAGCGCTTGGAGGACAAAGGGCCTCTTAGCATATATAAAGAGGGACCTGAGCTCAATAAAGAGTCTCTTGCCTTGTTCTGTGTGTGTGTGTAAGTTTCATCCGCAGCTCCCACAGCTCCCGCAGCTCCCTCGCCTATCCTGGTTTCACTCTGTGCCAACGCGGGCTCTGGCAGATCATCTTATATTGCTCTTTTCCTTCGAACCACATTTGCTGAGCACCTACTTCATGCTGGCCACTGTGAAGGAAGGAGGAAGACATGTCTTCTGCCCTGAAGAACCGTCCAGTGGCAGAGAGGACATGTACTCAGCTGGCAGGTGAACCCTGTCCACCCCAGGAGATAGAGATGAGCTCTGTACACAGTGAAATAAGACAAGTTCAAAAAGATGGGCAATTTCCTCAGAGTCCTGCAGTCACTTGTCAGAGGAAGCTGCTGGGACCCTACACAGATTGGCTCACTGCAGACTTCCTCTCCCAGTCATTATCCAGCACAACCATCCTCCTCCCTCTAAGAGAAGACCGCCATGTTGAAAGATCACAGAATTCAGAGGCCCAGTGGCCCATTCTCGCCCGTAGGAGAGCTGTCCTTCCCCAAAGAAGTCCAACCTGTCACCAGGGCTCTAGGGCCCACGCCCACCCCGACAGCCTCCCAGAAAGCATCTGCTCCCAGGGATGTCTGCTCTCCTGACACCTCTAACCTCGCTGGAGTCCTGTCCATTTTAACAACCTCTCTTCCATGACACATGGATTCCTATGAACCTCTCTTGGGTCCCTTTTGTGGTCAAATGTATCAAAAGAGCAGCCTGGACATAATGTCTTCATTGCTTCACGCCCAAGGACCGCATTACCCTGCTGAAAACTTACTTCTACACCCCTGAATACCTTCTGTGTAGGTCGCATTACCCTGCTGAAAACTGACTTCTACCCCACCAGAATACCTTCTGTGTAGGTCGCCAGTGGCCCCGTTACTACATACTGTGGATTTCATCCTGGTCCTGACCCTCTTGACCTCTTGGGGTGTTTTATGCTGAGGACCACCTCCCTCCCTCTGAAGACACCTTCCTTCTTTCTCTTTAAAACAATATGGAGGTGAAATTTACATAGCACAAAGTTAATCATTGTAAAGTGATCCTGTGGCATTTAGTACATTCACAATGTGAGGAAAATGCTATCTCTGTCTTGCCTCAAAATATTTCCATCCAATGAAACCAAAGTAAAATCCCTTCCTTATCTCTTTCCCCAGTCCTTGGCAAGAGCCAATCCATGGCCCCTCTCTCTCTAGATTTATCTATTCTGAATATTTCATACAAATGGAATTAAATAAAATGTGACCTTTTTGCATCTGGCTTCTTTCACCTAGCTTAATGTGTTAGAGGTTCACCCACTTTACAGCACACGTCAGATGTATCAGTACTTCATCCCTTTTCATGGCTGAGTAATATTCCATTATTTGTGTGTAGTACAATTTGTTTATCCATTCATCTGTTGATAAACATTTGGTTTGTTTTCATCTTTTGGATATTTTGAACAATGCTGCTATGAACATGCATGTTTATGTGCATGTTTAAGTATGTTTTCAATTCTCTGAGCTACATATCTAAGAGTGGGGTTGTGGGGCCATGTAACAATTCTGTTTAACTTTTTGAGAAATGGCCAAACTATTTTATATAAGGGCTGAACAATTTTATATTCTCACCAGCAACATACCAGAGTTTCAGTTTCTCCAAATTCTTGCCAACAATATGTTTGTTTAAAAGTTGTTTAAAAATATAACAATCTCTTTGGGTGTGACATCGTACCTCATTGTGGTTTTGATCTGCATTTCCCTAATGTTGAACCACTAATTAGCCATTTCCCTAACTTCCCTAAAGAACAATGATGTGAAGCTTTTTTCATGTGCCTGTTAGTTATTTATATACCTTCTCTAGAGAAATACCTGTTCTGTTCTTTTGGCTACTTTTAAGTTGGTCATCTGTCATTTTATTGTTTGAAGAGTTCCTTATAGATTCTATAAATAAAGACTCTTATTAGATATATGACTACAAATACATAGTTTTTCTTTTGTTGTTTTTTTTCTCATTATGTCCTTTGATGTCCAAAAGCTTTTAATTGTGATGAAATCTAATTTACTTTGTTGCCTGTACTCTGGGTCTCATACCTAGGGATCCACTGCCAAATCCAAGCTCATGTGGGTTACCCTAATGCTCTCTTCTAAGAATATACCACTATTAACTTCATATTTAGGTTATTGGTCAGTTTTGAGTTACTTTTCCTATCCAATATGACATTGGGGTTCAACTTCATTCTTTTGCAGGTAGTATTGAATTGTCCCAGCATCATTTGTTGAAAAGAGTGTTTTTTTCCATATTGAGATACTTTGACACCCTTGTCAAAAATCAGTTGGCTAAAACTAGGGAACCTACCTAGATGCCCTTCAGCAGATGAATTGATAAAGAAACTGTGGTATATATACACAATGGAATATTACTCAGCCTTAACGAAGAATGAAATTATGGCATTTGCAGGTAAATGGATTGAGCTGGAGAATATCATGCTAAGCAAAGTAAACCAATCCCCCAAAACCAAAGGCTGAATGTTCTCTCTGATAAGCAGATGCTGATCCATAATGGAGGAGGAGGTAGGGATGAATGGAGGAACTTTGGATCCTCAGAGGTGAGTGAGGGGAGGACAGTGGGGTGTGGGGATAGGAAGAACGGTGGAATAAGACAGACATTATTACCCTACATACATGTATGCTTACACTACTGCTGTGACTCTGTACCATGTACAGCCAGAGGAAGGAGAAGTTGTGCTCTATTTGTGTGCAGTGTGTCAAAATGCATTCTGCTGTCATGTATAACGAATTAGAACAAATTCAAAAAATCAGATAGCTAATATCCAAAATACACAAGAAACTCAAATAATCTAAGAAGAAGAAGAAAATCCAATTAAAATAAGGGCCACAAACCTAAGCAGACATTTTTCAAAAGAAGACAGAAATGGACAGCAGGCATATGAACCTCTGTTCAAATCCCTAATCACCAGGGAGATGCATCAAAATCAAGAGATGTCACCTTGCTCCGGGAAGAATGGATACTACCAGAAAAAAGTGTTCTTGAAGAAAAAATGCCGCTGTGTTTACCCGTGTTTACAACTTCATAATATAGATATGGAAGCGTCACGTGACACCCCACAAATGTGCATGGTCTTTATGGTTCTGCATGTCCATTTAAAAATAATTCTGAGCTGGGCATCTTGGCTCATGCCTGTAATCCCAGCAGCTCAGGAGGCTGATGCAGGAGGATCGCGAGTTCAAAGCAGCCTCAGCAACGGCGAGGCACTAAGCAACTCAGTGAGACCCTGTCTCTACATAAAACACAAAATAGGGCTGGGGATGTGGCTCAGTGGTTGAGTGCCCCTGAGTTCAATTCCCGGTACCTTCCAACCCCCCAAAAAAGAATTACATGTAAAAAAGGAAAGGTAAATACCTAAGTAGAATATTGGTTATGTTTTCAGGGTGGAAAAGTTGTTTTTAAGCCTCAATGGAAATGCAATCTCCAGGAATGACTTGAGTGGCAGGATGTCCTGTGGATGGCTGAAGATGGAAGAAATGTAATGTTTTTAAAAATAATTAAAATCAAAATGTAGATCAAGTTATGCAGAAGTCAAAATACCTTACATATAGTTAATATCCCTAATATAGAGAGTGTTTTACAAATCACTGAGTAAAAATTAAACCTTAAACAAATGGTCAAAAAAGTCCAGTTTATGCACAAGAGAAGAAATAACTACAACTAATAAAATAATGATACAAGTTTAACATTACTAAGAATTAAGAAACACAAGCTAAACCAGTAAATCCCTATTTCCATTTTAGCAAATTCTAAGAGTCAGCAAAAAATAATAAAGTTAACATAGACACTGAAATACTCTGGTAGTGCTGTGAGGCTATGTACTTGTCCTGGAGATTAATTTGGCAAAATGTATCAATCAATAGTGTTGAATATGTTCTCTGCTTTGAATCACCAACTCGGCTTCTAGAAATTTTCTCCAGCCTAAGGAAATGCTCTGAGATCTACACAAATGTGTATATACAAGAATGTTCATTTCAATGTTTCCTTTAATAACAGCTACAAATTGAAAACAACAGACTGGTGTTTAAATGCCTAAATGCATTAAATATGCGCACACACACGATGGAGTGCTAGCAGGCATTGAGTAGTCTTTTAAAAAGGAATATTTAATAAAACAGAGAAATGTTCACAATATAATGCAGAGGAAAGAAGAGATAAATATACAGTGTGCAAAGAGATATAAAATGTCATCAATACTTTCCCATGGTGATAAGCTTACAGGTGACTTTTATTTATTTGCTATCCTGTATACCAAGCTATACATTTTCTACCAAATAAAAGGGCATGTTAACATTTTTTCTTTGAAGTTTTTAACACAAATGCATGATCATTGTAAAGTGTTCTAGTAGTGACGTGATATAGCATTACCCACCTTCCTGTGCCCATTCACCTCCCAAGAGTAATTACTGGAAAAGGTGAGTATATATCTGTTTTAGTCAGCCTTGTGTCACTGTGGCCAAAAGACCCGTCAAGAACAACATAGAGGAAGAAAATTTATTTTGGCTCACAGTTTCAGAGGTTCAGTCCATGGTTCGCGGACGTCATAGCTCTGAATCCAAGGTGAGGCAGAACATCAAGGTGGAAGGGAATGGCAGAGGAAGGCAGCTCAGGACATGGTACCAGGAAGCAGAGAGAACTCTATTCACCAGAGATAAGCTGTAAACCCCAAGGCACAGCCCCAGTGACTTATCTCCCCTAGCCACACTCTACCTGCCGTCACCACCCAGCTAATTTATATCATTGGATCAATTCAGTGATGAGGTTATCCTGTTCCTAACCTCATCATTTCACCTCTGAACGTTCTTCTCCTCCCCCACTTTCATACTGGGGATTGAACCCAAGGATGCTTAACCACTGAGCCACATCTCCAGCCCTTTTTATTTCTTTATTTTGAGACAGGAACTCTCCCTAAATTGCTTAGATCCTCGTGACATTGCTGAGACTGGCTTTGAACTCGCGATCCTCCTGCCTCAGCCTTCTCAACTGCTGGGATTACAGGCATGTGCGAAGGTGCCCAGCTCCCCTCTGAAAGCACTTCTCACACCACCCACGAGCTCCTGGGGGATACCTCCTAGCCAACCCATAATAATCTTCCAGATATTCTGCTTTGTGTTTACATAGATGAATGTACGTGGCAGCTATTTTTATTATCAGAACAAGAAAGTTAATTCATACAAAAAGAAAAAGAATTCAGGGAATAAAAAGAGAGTTTGCGGGGTGTCTCAATAAATTATCCCATAACTGAAGCTTTGTGTTTATTTCAGAGTCAAATTATTCACCTCACCTTCTAAATGACCTGAAAAAAATTTGTTTATTTCAGAGTCAAATTATTCACCTCACCTTCTAAATGACCTGAAAAAAATTGTATGGAAAAAAAATTCTAAAATTAGGGTGATGAGCAAAGGAAATTAATGAAAAACTCAAATAAATGAAAAAGCAAACTCTCCTCCATCCATTGGTTTGTATTAGAAACAGGCACTCACAGGTGATCTCTCCTTGAGGTTGTTTATAAGCATGTAGGTCCTGAAGAATGTAAGTCATGTATGAAATATGAATAAATACAAGGAGACCAATGCCCCAGCACAAAAAGAGGCAAAACAGGGGCCACTGAGGACCTGGGCCACCAAGCCCGGGCGGGTTTGCCCCTGTGCGGTGCGGTGCAGATCTGAAGCCGCCCGGATCTCCTTTATGACAAGCTGGAGAAATGACCTCTAGCGAGATCTGGCCCCTGTTCTATCCGGCAGCTAGATTTTCTTACAGAAAATAAATTAAAAAGGTGTGACCTTGCTAAGGCTTGCTGAGAAAATGAGGTACATCTTGTCACTGACGGAGGAGCCTATTTGTTCAATTTAAAAGGCTGCCGCTTTGCTCCGATCAGAAGGGAAGATAAAGGCCAGAGATGAAAAGAGGAGAAACACTTCCAAGCAACGAAATTAAAGAGCTACATTGGAGACCCTTTCAGCGCGACAGTGGGCTTTTTGTGTGGGGTTTATCGGGCCCCATCAGCCACACCTTATCCCTGTGCTTGAAGCTCCCTCTCCTCCGAGGATACAAAAAGTCCGCCATGTAGAAAAAAGGATGAGGAGCCCCCTGCCAGATAGCCATCAGCAGCACCGCCTCCACCCTGCAGGTCGCAGCTGCAAAAAGTGACCCTCCCAAATTTTAATCCCTGTGTAAAAAGACGGAAAGTCATGTCTGTAAGTCCACTCAAGCAGCCCAGAAGCTTCCTACCATCCCTGCTTTAAAAAAAAAAAAAAAAAAAAAGTATCCCATCACCTAGACTGATCTAAAATTAGCTCCCATAAATGGGGACTGAGACGCTCTGTGTCCATTTAAGTTTTGGGTCAACCAAAAATTCCACCCCAAGCCCTGCAGCCAACAAACCTTTCAACCCCCGTGTCCATTTTATGAAACTGTTTTCTGCTTGAGTGTGTCTTTAACTTTTGAAGCACTAGCTTGTTATGGGCAAAGAAAACATAGGAGAAAATGCTGGACTTTTCCACAGGCTCTCAATTTATATCCAACATGCTACGTCCTGGTTCTCTTTTTATACTCATATTCCAAAGAAGAGCTGAGAGAAAGACTCCCCAACTAGATTTCAGTGTCCTTGATCATAAGAAACCAAACACCTTGGCAATCTATTTCTTTCACATCCCAATGCCCAATAGTTACTACTTCCCTGCCTCTGAGCCTTTATTCTAATGCTGTTGATGCTACTAAAATTTTTTTCCTTGCTGTTTCTTTATTTCCAATTCTGAGCTATCTACATTGCCATTTGTCTTTATTTCTTTTAAAGTTATCTTTTTAGTATCCAAAGAATCTACTTGTAGGAGAAAGAATCTTTCACCTTATGACGAGGCGCCAACCTACCAGGAGGAATCCAGGAGGACAAGACATTCCTTCTGCTGTATGCTGGTTGCGGTATGCAGGCAGGAGACCCAGGGTGACCAGTAACATGCCTTCATTTTTGCAGAAGCAAATTAAAGATGGAGGGTGGCCACCAAGCTCCTGGAGGGCCCCTCAGCAGCCATGAGATCCAGCAATGCCACCAGGAAGAGTCCAGCAGAGCAACTAGGCTGTCCCAACCAACTTGCAAGGTCACTGGGGTGACCATGTTTCGATCATGATTCTTAAAACTCTGTGGAATTTTGAGTCAATACATGGTTTTCTACACATTCCTTTTCTTCTAAAGTTAGCTACTACTTTCCGTTTCTTGTAAGCAGAACACCAGTGGAAACACCTTCTTTTAAGGCACAGCTGCAATATGGCCATCTCCATAAACTTTTCTTAGGAGTATCCTTTGAGAAAAGGATAAATAAAAGGTTAAATTGGGCTCATCCCTGCCCCGCCCAATTTAACCAAACTTTGTTCTTTCATTTGACAACTATTTATTTATTTACCATATGTTAAGTCCTTCTTTTAACTTTGTGCCAGGGATCCAAAGAGAGCCAAAACACACCTGTGATATTTTTCTGGGAGTTCTGAAAATTTTTAAATCACACTTTTTTTTTATATAAAGAATGTTTTTTGTTTTGTATTTATTTATTTATTTTTATGTGGTGCTAAGGATTAAACCTAGTGCCTCACACATGCCAGGCAAGTGCTCTACCATTGAGCCACAACCCCAGCCCCCAAATCACACTATTAAGTAACTATTATTATAAGGGGAAGTGGGAGCCCATGGAAAAGGGACAGAGGCAAGTGGCAGCAGCAGATGGCGGAAGAAATGCTCAGAGAAGCTCCTCAGGAAAGACTTGGTTTGGGTCAATCAGGTTTTTGTGCTGAGTGTATAGACAGTGAATTACTTGAGCTTGGTGATAATTAGTGCACTGTGACATACTTATGGAAATATGTGTGTGTGTGCTGAGGCTCAGGATAAGGCTGTGCGTCATCAATCTGGGTGGACAATGGGGACCTTGCTCTGCCACTCATCTTCTCAAATGACTTCATGTCTCTGGGCCCGGTTTAGCTACTTGAAATGGACTTTACAGATTTGCAATACCTTACTCAAAGACTGTGAAGAGAGTGGTGTCTCATCTGAGTTCACGTGGTATATTCAAAGTGACCTGGTCTGGTTTCTGTTCCTCTATATGGAAGGAGGCACGAGAGGGGAGTGGACTCCTGAGCCAAAGCAGAGGTCCCCATGCCTGTGACAGATGGTACCGAGCACAGGGAGCTGATGTTCTATCTCTTGAACCTCAGCAAAGTCTTCTATGCACACAAAGGACTCAGGTGAGTGGACTGAACTATAGAACTCGTGGAGCCCACTTTCTAGAGCTGAGTGAGGCATTTGGAGAAGTGCTCAGCATAGAAGTATCGTGAGAAAATCCATAGGATGGAAGCAACAAAACAGATCCCAGAGGCAAAGGGATGAAAAAAAAACAAACAAACAAGCAAACTAAACAATCTGTCAGCTGCTCCCAGCCCTGTGGAATCCCTGAAAGATTAGGAGGGCCCTGGGGGCTCCCCAATGCCTGGGAAGGGGCCATGCCAATTTCTTTAAGTTCTTCAGAGATGAGATTCTTCAGTCAGCATCTGGGTTAGAATAAAAAGCCACAGTTGTATCAATCCTTCAGGATTCTTCCAGATCCAGCATTCCAATCCATCTTCACAAATATCTAAGTGATAATTGGCTCACATTTCTGGTTCTGAGACCATCATTTTAAGAAAAAAACTTAACCTTTCAGAAGACTCCCCAATATTCTCTCTAGATAAATGTACTTGCATCTTATGACCTGTCCAGCAAAACTGTCTATTGAATGAAACCCAAAAGTCTTAATATCACCAAATCTCTAGGCCTGATCTTACTCTTTATATTATTTAGCATCCTAAGAGTGTTGGATGCTTGGTCGCCTACAAGAACAAGGGGGAGCTGGGCGCAGTGGCACACACCTGTAATCCCAGAGACTGGGGAGGCTGAGGCAGGAGTATCACAAGTTCAAAGCCAGCCTCAGCAACTTGGCAAAGCCCTGTCTCAAAATTTAAAAAAAAGGTGGGCTGGGGTTGTGGTTCAGTGATGGAGCACTTGCGTAGCATGCATGAGGCACTGAGTTCGGTTCTTAGCACTGCATATAAATAAATACAAGATCTATCAACAACTGAAAAAAAAATTTTAAAAAGGACCAGGGATGTGGCTCAGTAGTTAAGCATCCTTGAGTTTAATCCCTGCCCCCTCCCTGCCCAAAAAAAAAAAAAAAAGAAAAGAAAAAAAACATGGGGGAAATGCCATAAATTACCAGAAAAAGTAATTGTTAGAAATGCTCCTTAAAACGATTGGTGGCAAGGGGGAGGGATACAGCACCCTTCAATTATTGCTAAACATTACTAAGAACAAATTAGTGTCCAACATGAACTGCAGCTGGCTAAGACTGCATTGTGATTATATCCTCTGAAATGGCTCTTTACAGTCCTTCAAGTTCACCTTCTATTAAATAAAGATCCAAACAGTATTTGTAAGATAGTTGATATTCCATATCATTTAATAGCAATAGAGTGTCATAGCCTTCCAGTATATTTACCTTGTATGTTGTCTATATTTTTTTTAGCTCTAACCTTTTTTCCCTCCTTATTGACAATAACAACAATATAGGCTGAGTATCCTTTATGAGAAATGCTTGAGATTCGAAGTGTTTGGGATTTCAGATTTTTTTCAGATTTTGGAACATCTGCATATTTGCAGTGAGGTACTTTGGAGGTGGGACCCAAGTCTAAATGCGAAATCCCATTCTGACAGTCACTATAGGTATCAAGCAAAAATTTGTTTCAGGACATGTGGAGCACATACAAGGCAAATTTGATGGACGTAATGAGTTATAACTTACTTAATGAATAGTTTTGATTTGAGAAAATCATTGATTCTAAACCCAGCTGATCCAAAGAGACAATTGTGAGGGAGTCTAGCATTGAGCACCAAGGCCTGATTGAGGTATAGTAGACTGACAAAAGGAACAGTAGACTGTTAACCTTGATCAAAACCAGTGCCAGGAATGCTACTGTAAAGTTCCAAGAATATAGGACAATAAGGCACCCTACGGCACGAGGGACCGAAGAATATGAAATAACATGAAGAACAATGGTACCCAAACCGAGAAGAAGCTGAAGGTTTGTTCCTTAATAAAAAGGGGTACAAAGATGGCTCCCCTGCCTTGATCCTTATGAAAAATATGTGCCAATCCCACCACATTGGGAGCCCTGGTCCTCCTCAGTTTCAGCTGGTCTCGAACTTCATCCTTGTGGACTGTGAGTCCCCTGGCTCCCTTAATTTCTCTACCTCTACATGCTTGTGGCCATGAGGGCTGTCTCCCCTCACCGACATGCACGGAGGCTCTGCCAGGCCTTCCCCGAGCTTCGTGGGTGCCTGGGAGGTACCTCCGCGGCTCTGTCTCTGCTCATGGCTTGTCCCATGTTAACTATCCTCCCATCTCACTCAAAGCCCCTCACCACTTCCAATGGCTCGCCAGACTCTCAATTTCTACCCAATCCAAACACACAGCAAGTATTTTACCTACAAGGAAAATCTTCCACCCTAAGATGAGACCCGGAGAATAATGGTTTCTCCATGTCATGCTCTAGGGAGGATCTGAGAGGAACCAGGCTGTAGAAAGCACAGCAAGGGTGGGGTAGATATGCATCATGAAACCCAGTGACTGTCAGAATGGATTCCTCTGCCTTGGTCTCTCACTCTGCATCCACTTTACCAAAGTGAGATTTTTGCTTTTTGATTTGAGTTGCATTTCATACTGCTTAGGGTTTTCCATACCAACATCCAAGTTGAAAGGTTCATAAAATGTCCCTGACAATCCCTTGTCCCCTTCCTCCAAACACCTCACCCAAGCCCACTTGCCATCTTCTATGTTGGGGCCCCATCTCTAAGGTGACATGAGGCCTGAAATCCACCCAGAGCTGACCCACTCAATAGAACTTGGATCTTGCAAAGCAGGTATCAGATGTGTTCATGGACTTCCCAGCCCACCCAGGTGTCAGTGACACCCCTTCCTCTCAGATAACAGATTCTCCACCTCTACATCTCAGCAGCACTCACATGGAGAACTGATTTGAACACAGGAGGAAGGTATTCTTGCTCTTACCTAAATATTGATTCAAAGCAGCTGAGCTCTATTTTCTATCCTTGGTCTTCTTATTGGAATCGTACTGCCAATCACAAACAAACAAACAATAAACAAAAAGTTCATAGAGGGAGGGATGGAGAGGTGAAAGGGGGAAAGGTGAGGAGAGCAGGAAGTCTCCTCTTTTAAGGACCTACTCTGCGCTGGACACGAAGACAATTAATTCCTACAATGGACAGAAGTCCCTAAAAATGGATTGATTGCCTTTTTCCTTTTGGGTTTTAACGAAGTGATTTCTTTTTTCAGTTCTGTAACTTTGGTTTGCTAAAAAAAATTTTTCAATTGTTTTTGTCATTTTTCTTCCTTCAACATCCCTCTCAGACCCTTTTTTTTTCCTTTTTGTATTCTAATTGCAAACTTGAGTTCAGGTCTCTAAAACTCTCTCACAGTTATCACCAAACAAATGCAGTGATTCTACAAAGCCCAAACATGTGTCATGTTAATTCTCACAACTAAAATACTTTCATTTTTCTTGGACTTGGAGCAAAATGGACCAAGTGTTTGATAAAATGACAGGTGGAATTCCATCCAATTAAGACATAAATATTTTTCCAGAGGCTAAACTCACTGCAAAATAATAATCTTCACTCAACACATCTTTACATGTCTTTGGCAAAACACCTGTCTAAAACTGTTAACACTAAATATTTGGGGATCTCTGTACTTCAAAGACATCCCTGAAAACGTCAAGCATTGTTAAAATGTTGAAGTAATTTTGGTTAAATGCTTCTGTGACAACTGTCGGACTTGATTTGTTTTAGCTGAATACATTCTGGATATTGCTTGGAATCTGCGAGTTGGTCACTTGCCAAAAGAGGAGACCTGAGCTGAAGTCTAAAGAATGACACGCATCAAAGAAATGAAAAAAAATGGAGGGAATCTTTGAGTATTTTACAAATGTAATTTATCTTCTAGTTTGGAAACTTCAAAAGAACATTCCTACTGGTTGCTAGCATTTGTTGTAAAACTACAAAGTATACAGTAGAAGTGATTCTGGCTCTGGGCCAAATTCATCCTTACAGTCACACCGACAGCTCCTCACACTGTGGGGGCAGAAGAGGGGATATATTTTAAAGTACTTTGATGACATTGGAGATGAAGCAGTGAGCACTGAGCTGCACTTTCCTGGGCACTTCTAGTAAATTGATGACTATCAGCTTAGAGTTCATGGAATCTTGGAGGAAATGGTGTAAGTAAATACATTAGTGAGAATCTATTCCAACTTTGCTCTTTCTCCCCCCACAGTCCCTATTTTCAGATAGGTAAACTGAGGCTCAGAGACTTCAACTCAATCATAGATGGTTAACAGTTACTCCTATTGCAAAAAGCTTAAGAGTTTGGGCTAAAACATAAGCTATGGAGAGACACAAAACACATCCACATATGGTAAAGTGGAACATAAATATCGAAGAGGTATAGGAGGATCAACAACAAGAGAAACTTAATTGGGGAATTACTATAGGCAAGGCATTTTGCCAAGCATTTTACAATTATTACCTCATTTAATTCTTATAGTTCCCTACGCACAGTTATCATTTTATCATAGAGAAAATATCTAAGCAACTTGTCCTGATTAGACAGCTAGCAATTGACAGAATCAAGAACAAGGTCAAAATCTTGACCTTGAACTTCCTTCCAATGTTAATGAATACAGTTTGTCTGTCCTCCGTAAATTCAAGCAGGTCCCATTTCAGCATGAGGACTCGAGGGTGATATGGTTGAAAGCCTGGACCTGCTGGGGAAGGAGGGTCACAACTAAGTTATGGAGTCTGAGAAAGCGGTTCCTGGAGCTAAGGGTACAATGACCAGGGTCTGGAATTTCCCATGAAGCTTTGATTCAAATACTCTGTCCCAGGTTCCTACAAGGTTACTTATTCTTGATATGGTATGTGTTAAGAACTGTTTTCTGGAATGTTCCAGGCCTTGAATTAGTCTGAGACTCTTACAGGCAAGCCAAGAATCTGAACCATTCACCCAACATATTTTTATTGGATATTGTAAAGCCAGATGACCAAAAGGAGGCAAATTAAAACTGCTGGGCAAGGCTTTATTGGAAATACACGCTCTGGGGCTGAACTCTCCCCTCCATCAGAGTGTGTCTGGGAGAGTGGCACACATGGTCTGGGGCACAAAAAATTTTAAAAGGCCCGGTCAGGAAGGGGAGGACTTAGGGCAGGAAGAGAAGGCCAGAGTCCTTCCTGGATAAGTCAGGAAAAGCCCCCTGATTGACAGGAGGTGCCTCTACTGTTGACGTCAGCATCTGGCTGGCCCCTCCCTTCCCCAGCTGCCCTGACTGGCCCCCCTAACTGGACACCCTGGACCCTGAACTGACCTACCAGATATTGCTAGGTTAAATTCCTGCCCTGCACCAAACTCCCAGAGTTTGGTCTGAATACAACTCATGGTTGAATATGGAAGCAATTGGTTGTTTATATATATTTTTTCAGAATAGGGAAGTGTCAGAAATCCAAGTCAAACTGGTGGAAGTAGAAAATGGGATATATTGCCTCCATGAAATGCAAACAGCCGAAAGAGGTCTCTCTTCAGGTGTGTGTGAACTCGGGGGGCTCAACTCCAGCATGAGCTTCCTTCCAGCTCCTTCATTGCTCAACTCTTGGCCTCTGTTGGGGACATTTCCAAGCAAAGCGACCCTGCCTCCCCCTTGCAGGAGGCTTACTGAATTCTCCAGGCTTACTGAATACTTGTTACCACAGTTGAAGTGAAAAAAGTTTCTCAATTTTTCCCAAAAAAAGCCCCAGTTTGGGTCTCATAGGATTATTTTAGTCATGTGACCATCACTAAACCAATCATGGGGCAGGGCAGAGGAATGGGATGTGCTGATTGGTCACACCTAAGTCACATGTCTTCCCTCAAAGCTTTAAGGATATAGTTCCGGGTTTGATCACAAGATGAAGAGGAAACTGGTACCCCAAAGGAGTATCTGGGACCTAGGACCAGAAGTGAGGGGAATCAGTGACCCCTAAACAGGCCCAGCTCTTAGATGTTTCTGTCTAGCAGAGGGAGCACAGGCTAGAGAGTCTCTGTGGAATGGGGACAGAGAGGGCCATGAGAGAAGGCCAGTGGTGGGTGCGGAAGCCAGCGGAAGTGGGTGTTAGACTTGAGTTGCTGGAGAAGCACCTGCGGGGGTCGGGGGGCTTTGAGAGAGATGCAGGTTCCTGTTCTCCATGGCCAGCTATTCCCCAAGAACTTGCATTTTTAACAAACTCACCTAAAAGATTGTCATGCAGGTGGAGACCTCTGAACTGCATTTTAAGAGAAATTGGTTTAGATCCTGGGAAGATGGACCAGTTATTGAGCATTAAATAGATTTCACTAAATCCCAAATAATAGCCAGAGGGAGTCTTTAAAACGAAGACAAGGACAGTGGTGTCCTCTAAATTTCCTCTCAGTGTCTGCACAGACTGCTTACTATATTCTGGGTAGTGCCAGGTACGTCATGAGTGCTTCTGGGAGTTGGGGCTCCTTAGGAAGGTGCCTTGTGGGGGGCTGGCTTGTCCACCAGAAACATGAAGATTCCAACAGCTCGGAATGACAGGTCAGACACACTAGGGCTTTTGTCATATGCATGAGCCTGCGAATGGAAATACAGTATTTTATCAAAATAATATAGAAATTAACACTACTACTATCACCACTGATCATCATCATGGTAATAAAACATTAAATGAGAAAAGTGAAAGAAAACTTTCACAACTAAGAAAATACTTAGGTTTAAGAAGTAGAAAACTAAAAATCCAGCATTGTGACTTGAATCTTGTCTTTTCTCTCCCTTCTCCCTCCCTTTCTTATTAAATGCACCATTGCTAGATACCCAGGCATGGAGCAATCATAGGAGCCCAAAATCTTTTGAAGTGCTCCTCGGAAGGGGGATAGGGTAGGAATTTCAGGAAAGGTCAACCCAGCCGTGTCCAAGGAGAGCTTGCTTCTTGAAACCTGAAACTTCCCAAGTGCTATCACTTCAAGGCAAACAGACTAAGAGGATTAAGGTAAGTGTCCCTCCTAAGAGCCTGAAAAAACAAAGCTTAGATTTTAGCATCACATAAGAGCGTTCATTATATAGGTTCTGAAGGAGGGGGGAAGCGTTAAGACTTCAGGATTGTCAGTAGGGGGTGAGGAAAGACACTGTGCTCAGAAAAGGCCAATCATCCCTCAGCAAGGCAGAGAACATTCCTGCAAGATTATCCACTGTTTACAAAGAAATAGATTGTAATGGAGATTTTCACAAAAGGGACAAAGAAGACATACACAGAGAAACCTCATTAAGCTTAATTTATTAAGTGTGCATTTGTGATTGGACCAAAGAGTGGACTTCTTTTTCCCCCACTATATAAGAAAGGTGGAGGGGATTATTAGGGGAATTAGTAGTTAAGTCAATATTGCAAGGGTGATTTGTTCATCTTCCAGACAAAATCGTCTTCTCTCGATAACTTCAAAAATATCTGACTATATATTCATAATGAGATAAATCACTGCAACGCTCCTCAGGCTTCAGAAATTATTTTTTTCTTTAAAAAATGGAGGCTGGGAACTCATTTGAAAATCCAAAGAAATCTATGAACTTGTGAAAAATGCACAAACATAAAAATTGGGCCTATACTTCATGAATTGCTTTGGATAGCTATTCTTTTCACGTAGACTTAATATAATACATCGATAATCCTAAAAATTTTGTCCTTCACTTTTTTAAAAAAACTTAAGACAAAAACAAGTAGCGACTTCCCTTTCCCTCAAAAGCAAATATACAGATAATACACAAATAATAAAGCACAAATAATACAAAAAGTAAACTTTAATTCCACTCAAAAGTAAATTTCCACCACCGGATTGTTGGGTTTGCATCACCCACGTGTTAAATCTGTGGATTGTCTTCCACGTGGCAAATGGTGTCACCATGGACATCCTATTCCTTCCATTGCTCCTTTGTTCTGAGTCATAGTTCTGACAACTCCACTCACAAATGTGAATAGTGGCAAATGGCCTTTACAGTCCTGGCTTCTGCCCCCAGGTGGGGGTGCAGCCAGAGAAATGCCAGAATTCCCCAAGACTTCTGGTGGGTGTGCTTTAGCTTTAGCTTCACCTGGGTTCCTTTGTTAGCTTGGAGAGGTCTTCCCTTGCAGAATCTGCTTCATAGACAGGACAGGGTCTGAGGCAGCAGCAGTTTCCCCATTTCCAGTTTGAGACTCCGTCAGAGCCTCTGTCGGAGCAGAAGAGAACTTTGCAAAGCTTTGGAGCCCTTCCAGGGGTCCACCTGCCACCGAATTGACCAGGACCTGCACTGCGCCCTGCACCAGGGAGGTGATTCCATCAGCACTGACTGGTCCCACACCATAAGCCCTCCGTCCCCAGATGCACATGTTAGAGTTCCCGAACAAAGAAAGTGTGGCATCTCAGAGTGCATTGGAAGTGAGTATTGTCCTGTGACCACTGGAACTGTTATTAAAGTGGGGGCATATTTTACAGTAGGGGTGTGTGTGTGTGTGTGTGTGTTGCTGGGGATCAAACCCAGAGTCCTGCACATGCCAGGCAAGAGGTCTACAACAGAGCTCCACCCCTTGCCCTTGGATTGCATCTTAAAACTAAGGAAATAGGCAAATTGTCCACCACCAGCCTCTTCCTCATCCAGAATATAAGTAAAAAGATCAAAGGACCTGTATATATGGTTTTTGTTTTTGCTTTTTGCTTCTGTAACAGGGATGGCAGGACCTTGAATAAAGATTTACCCTGTTCATTTGGTTAAAAAGAAATCTGGTAAGAATGTTAAGAGATAAAGAATCCTTTGTAAGGTTTTGAGAATGGGCACTGATCTTTCCCCAGGAAACTAGAGAATTTCAGAATATTAAGGAAACCCTCTCTAGTCTGTTCCCACTGTCGGGCATGCTCCCTGGAATGGTAGTGAGACAGGACCCTGGCTTGGAGGCCGCGGGGGCTTCGTGTGGTTGACCAGGTGCCCATCAGCCTTCCTGGGAGGCCATCTGAAAGCATCAGTGAGTCAGGGAAATCTACAGAGCTTCTCTACAGGCTAAGCAGCAAATCCAGCCAAGATGTTGAGCCTTGCAGTTTACCGTGCACCGTCTTGATGTGGGGATTTGAATGCAGGTAGCTTATTTTGGAGATGATCCCATGAAGCACCGGCAGGGAGGCAGGGAAGTGAGTCAGGAATGGAGAGAGAACAATCAAGGGTGGCTTAGCCAGCAGGCTAACTGCAGTGGACCACTGGGGATCACTTCTGCTAGGAGTGTAGACTCGCCTGGAAGTTTCCCAAGCCTGGGAGGAGGGAGCTGCCATGCGTGCTGAAGCAGTTATCCGTCACTAGGTGAAGGCAGGACTCCTGGAGACATTCACTTCTCTGGCGTCTTGGAAGTGTCTGGTGCATGGACCAAGCCTACTGCAGCAGCTGGGGAGCATTCTCAGGTAGAAATTCAGATGTCCCCAGCAAGAAGCCCTCAGAAACAGGGTGCGGCGAGAACGGAGGATATCTGGGCAGGGTGCGCTGCACACACACGGACTGTGAGTTTTCTTCCAGGCAACATTTTTTTTGTTTGTTTGTTTTTGGTACTGGGGATTGAACTCAGGGGCACTCGACCACTGAGCCACATTCCCAGCCCTATTTTGTGTTTTATGTAGAGACAGGGTCTCACTGAGTTGCTTAGTGCCTCGCTGTTGCTGAGGCTGGCTTTGAACTCCGATTCTCCTGTCTCAGCCTCCCTAAGTGCTGGGATTACAGGCTTGCGCCACTGCACCCGGCTTCCGGGCAACGTTTTCTCCATTCCCAAGATGCCATTGCAACTTCCCAAAGTTCCGAAGCAAGGAGTTTTCTTTGCTATAGCATCCTCAATGTGATGGACAAAACCAGGACCATCCAGAGGCCTCTTTACTCTCCTCCAAACGTTTGAGGAAGGGACGTGGAGGGGCTGGGGATGCCTCCACGATCTGCTTCAAAATAGTAGAAATCAGAGAATCTGGAATGAGTGATGGCCCTTGACCAAGGCAGTTCTGTGACTGTTCCTCCCTCCACACCACACCTCAGCTCCACCATTTCCAGGGGTGGATGGTCTCGGGGAGGCTGCCTCAACAAACTCGGAGAGGCTGCGTTGGTGCTGGGATAAGCGATCTCATAGGATGCTTTGAAACAAGGCTTTGCATGGGACCAGGCAGCTTCAAAGTCTCAGCATTTTCCGAACAGGTCTATTTTTTTTTCACACAACATCCTTTGACCTAGAAAAATTGCAATCCCCATTGGCTTCCTATTTCCATGGACCCAAAGCTCACCTTGCAAGAACCGTGGCTTTGTACTAGCCTGACATAGCTAGGGCTGCATGTAAAATGGTCTCAGCCTATTTTCTTTTCTCTAACATTTTCCAACTTAAGTGTGGCCTGATGCAAAGACAGGTGAAAAAAAAATTGTAATATTTGAAGATCTTTATTCTGATCCATGGAGGAAACAGTCTCAACCACGATGATCAACACATGTTCCTGTGATGATTTGAATGACTACTGAGCACATGTTTCCTTCCCTTCCTGCCTTAGGGCACAGCACACTTCCCTGCCCCGCTGATCTTGGGCTGGCCCATGTGACCACTTTGCTGAATGAAAGATTGATGGACGTGAGACTAGCAGAGACCTCAGGCTTCAGCTTGCAGTTTGGCTCTGTGCTTCTGCTATTCACCATGAGACCACATGGGTAGCTACTGGTCTATGGAGAAGACGAGGAGCAGACCTGAGTTCAACCCCCATGCCAAGTGTCAGCCAACCCACAATCCCATGAGTGACAAGTGCTTGTTATCTTGACCCCTTAAGGTTGAGGATAGTTGGGAAGGCAGCACTGTGACAGCAACGTGGATCAGCATGTTACATTACTGAATAAAGTAGCATCCTTCATCACTTTAATTTTTCCTAATGTCCTTTGCTAAAAGAAGGTTCAGGGATGTTGTGTAACTTGCCCAAGATCACACAGCTAGTAAGTGCTGGAGTTTGAACTCTAAGTGGTCTAGGTCCAAGCTCTCAGTTGTCACAATGTGCTTCCTAATAGAATGTGATTTAAATTGTTTTTTTTTTTTTTTTTTTCCCCTAAAGACTATTTTTTTTTTCAAAAATAACAGACAGGAAGTGTCTTGAAGAGGATATATTCTTTTCAGTGCATTTCATTCTCATTTCAGCCCTAATCTCTGTGATCTGCAAGAGCTGGCCTGTCTTCCCACTCCGCTTCGTTTCTGGGGTTGGCACTAATTAATAGTCCCTTACAGTGTCACCCTCCCAGCTGATGGCTTTTGATGTGAACTTTTTCATCAAGTTCCAGCTCCTGGTAGTTCCAACTTCTCACTTTGCCACAGTTTCATTTGTAGGTAAAACGATGAACTAATGAAATAACAACAGGGTTTGTTTTAATAGGGTGATTTGCTTGTTTGTTTTTAAAATTATGCCAATTTGCCATTTTACCAAATTCACATTTTTTTTTAAATGAAAGCTACATCTTCACTATCACAATTTGAAACGAAACGCCTCCTGGACTTGTTGCATACAATTAAACCACAACAAAAGCGAGCCGAGGCCATTTCACTCTTCATAAGGCTGTAATTATTCTCTAACTATTGGAATACGACATCCCTTAGGAGCTAATTATCGAAAAGCTCTCATCACACATAGGAAACACACAAACAAATCCTTCAAGCACAGAGTAAACGTTCGACATTAAAGAGCAGCCTCCAGGAAGGCAGACCAATCAGTTGGTCCAGCTAATTACTAATCTGATTTTTGGAGTAGTCACATTAGATAATTATGATGCCTATTCATAACATGGAAAGCTCAGCCCTTGACTGACTTTAATAAAGATCTAGCTGCAAAAATAAAAAAAAAAAAAAGTACCAAGAACGATAATATAAAATTTGCAATGCAACAGAACCTGGAAGAAGCGTGACAGCATTTTTAAATAGAAAACATTTCATTTATGCCATGGTATATATGTTTAATGTACCTTATTGTGAATGCCACATTGAAAAACAAATCATTATGATTTTATATGAGCCAGGGAGCATTCTTTAACCCAATTTAGAGACTTAGAATATGTATAATGTGTGTATGAGTATATGAATATATATATAATATTGCATTAGACAAATACAGCATCTTAAAAACTAAGGTATAGATCATATTCTAAAGGAATCGAAGTCAGTCATACACATAACATAGTGAGCACCCTACTCATTCTTACATACATTTCTATGAGCATTTTCTAGTCCTTTTATTTTCAATGGTTATAAAACTAATGAGCACTCTCATGTGCCATTGGTGGGAGTGCATATTGGCAAAACTTTTTCAGAGGGCAAAGGATCGATAACTATTAAAATAACAAAACACATACCCATTGATCTAGCCATTTACTTTCCAGCCATTTGTATCTTGCAGATAGGCTTGAATTGTATTAGTGCTGGAAAATAATGTATAAGGATATTTGTTTTGGCTTTGGAACAGTAAAAAAATGGAAATAATTGAGAAAAATAATCTAATTGCCAATGAATGGGAGGCTGTTTTATGATAAATCCATAAAACAGGACACCATGCAGCTACTAAAGACAGAGAGAGAGATAGGGGCAAGGTATATTCAAAGATATCTCAGATACATTAAGTGCAATAAAAGCAAGTCATAAAACAATATGTATGGTGTGATCTTAATTTTGTAATCTAAAAAGGTTGCTTATTTACCCCCAGATAAATGC
The DNA here is from genome assembly GCA_004024805.1 of Geosciurus inauris. Lineage (NCBI taxonomy): Eukaryota > Metazoa > Chordata > Mammalia > Rodentia > Sciuridae > Geosciurus > Geosciurus inauris. The sequence continues at coordinate 1,057 of PVHX01003695.1, read as the reverse complement.
ATTTACAAATATTTTCACTGATATATATGCTAATGCACATACAGTCGTGTTTTGCTTGACCATGGAGATCTGTTCTGGGAGAGGTGTTGGTAGGCGATTTTGTCATCTTGCAAACATCACAGAATGTACTCAGATGAACCTAGATGGTATGACCCACAGCATGCCTCGGTGACATGGTATGGCTTATTGCTCCTGGGTAACAGACCTAGATAGCATAGCATGCTGCTGAGTGCAGAAGCAACCGCGGTGCTGTGGCATGTGTTTTTGCATGAACCGATGTGAACAGGTCCATTTACACCAGCATCACCACGAACGTGAGGAATGCCTTGTGCTAGACCATCAACAGGGCTGGGAAGTTTTCAGCTCCATCATGATCTTAAGGGACCACCACCATACATGCAGTCCTTTGTTGATGGAAAAATTGTAATGTGGTGTGTGACTGTATATGTTTGAGAATGAATGGACAGATGGATATAGATGATGGATGGATGATAGATAGAGACATGATAGATAAAGTTCTGGAAGAACACCTCAGAAACTCTGAGCAACTCTTTCTTCAGGGGAGTGGTGCCCCTAGAGTCTGAAAGTGGTAGTTAGAGTACACTTGAACAAGGACCTTGGCTGCATTCCAATACAACTTTAATGGAGAGAGGTGGCTGCCTGTGACCTGCAGCTGGCCAACCTCTACCCTGATGGTCAAATTCACGCTCTGTGGCTTTATAGATCACACACATGCTAATGGCTCCCAAGTGTGCATCTCCAACTCTAGTCTTGCCCCTGACCACCATCCTCACATTCTCCCTGCTAATCAGTATTGTCACTTGGACTCCGGTAAGAAGGACTGATCATCCACTTCCATGTGTCCACTGCCATAGCACAGTCATCTCCGCGAAGTAGTAACTAACTTTCTTACCCCTTCTCACCCTCCTGCCCGCTTGCCTGGGGCGGCGGGGGGACGCGGGGGGCGGGGAGAGGGGGCGGCATGTGACTAGTTCCTGCCCGGTGGGTTTTTTATGGATCCTTGGTTTATCACGCAGAAGTCTCCTCATCAAACATC